>CM033470.1:47327336-47637924 GCA_019447015.1 Hymenochirus boettgeri | reverse complement strand
GACCCCTGTCCTCCTGGAGTCCCACCCACTGCTGCTTTCAGTGCTCCGGCGGAGTCTAACAGGTAGACCGCCCCTTCTGCTTCCTCCTGGATTATCTCACATAACACCGGCTTCTCATACTTGCTTCCGGCTTATACGGTCTTCATTAGATCAAAGGTACTTTTCAGGTACTTCCGTGATATTATCGGCGCGCTACTGCGTAGTAGCGCGCCGATTATAGGGATATTTTTTACAGCTTATGCCCATAGGGATCAATGAAGGGGTGGGTTATAATTGCTATAAAGTAACATTGATATACAGTAACAGTAACATTGATATAGAGTATTATAACGCTAATATACAGAACTGTAACAGTGATATGCAGTAACTGTAAAATTAATATACAGTAATCATAACATTATATACAGTAACCGTAACATTGATGTACAGTAACCTAACATAATATACAGTAACATAACATTGATGACAGTAACCGTAACATTTATGTAAAGTAACCGTAACATTAATATACAGTAACCATAACATTATATACAGTAACCGTAACACTGATATACAGTAAGCGTAACATTATTACAGTAGCCATAACATTAATATACAGTAACCGTAACGATGCGATACTACACCGTAACATTAATATACAGTAACCAAACATTAATATACTCAACCGTAACACTGATATACAGTCACCATAACACTGATATACAGTAACCATAACATTAATATACAGTAACCATAACATTGATGTACAGTAACCGTAACATTAATATACAGTAACCATAACATTAATATACAGTAACCGTAACATTAATATACAGTAACCATAACATTTATATACAGTAACCATAACATTAATATACAGTAACCGTAACATTAATATACAGTAACCATAACATTAATATACAATAACCATAACATTGATGTACAGTAATCATAACATTAATATACAGTAACCATAACATTGATGTACAATAACCATAACATTGATATACAGTAACCATAACATTAATATGCAGTAACCATAACATTGATGTACAGTAACCATAACATTAATATACAGTAACCATAACATTGATGTACAGTAATCATAACATTTATGTACAGTAACTGTAACATTAATATCAATGGCGGATCCAGCTCCAGAATTTTCCAGGGGCACAACATGGGCACAAAGACTAACAACTGGGGCACATTAAAAAAACACCAATAATCAGTATCAGTAATGTCAGTATAATGTAAGGTGTACGAAACTGCTATTACACACCTTACGGTTAGACTGTGTGTGTTTTTAACTAGGAATTTTAAGTTTATAGAATTAAACCACAAGAATAGTTGAAGAGCATTGCCTGGTTACATACAGGGCAATGCCGCTCTGCCCATCTATATATATCTGTCTTTCTATGTCTGTTTGTCTTTTTATCTGTCTGTCTGTCCAGTCTATCTATCTATATATGTATGTTTCTTCTTTCTCCGTCTGTCTATATCTATCTATCTTATTATCTGTCAGATAGATAGGCAAATAATAAGATAGATGTGGAGATAGATAGGCAGATAATAAGATAGATATGGAGATAGATAGGCAGATAATAAGATAGATATGGAGATAGATAGGCAGATAATAAGATAGATATGGTGATAGATAGGCAGATAATAAGATAGATATGGAGATAGATAGATAGATAGATAGATAGATAGATAGATAGATAGATAGATAGATGATGCTCCCCCTGGACGTCCAATTATATCCTCAAAGGAGTCTGTTGGAGCCAGTTGGTAAATTTCTGGACACATACTACAGCCAATTATCCAAAAACCGATACATATGTGAAAGATACAGCACATTTTATGGAACGAATAGGCCAAATAGATATTCCAGAAAAAACAAAATTTGGCTAGCATCCTTGGACATTTCAAGCCTATACACTAATATCCCCCATGATTGGGATTAGAAGCGGTACAGAGCATGTTGAATACTATAATTGTGGGTCAGAACGATACCAAAGTTTCATTCTTACGTTGCTCAAGATTGCATTGAAATATAATTTTTTCAGATTCAGGAGGACTATTACATGCAAAAGACTGGGACTGCCATGGGCGCGGCATGGGCACCGGCCTATGCCAGCATCTTATGTATCAATGAATTGAAACACATTGTACAACATATGCAAGAATTTATTTTTTATTGTAAATACATCTTGACACTTCCTTATCTGGAAGCTCAAGGGAGTCATTGATACAATGATACAGAAACTCAACAATCTTGGAAGGTACAATAAGATTCACCCACAAGGTCAGTATGGATCAAATAGAATTTTTGGACTTATTGGTTAAAAGAGACACATCTAAATACAATAATACACTCTTATCGTAAAGATACTGACCGCAACACGTTTATTACATTTTCAGAGCCATCATCCCATTCTCTCAAACAGTCATTACCAATTTCGCAATTTGTATCATTAGAACAATTCGACCCAGACAATGGAAGTACAAATCAAGGAAATGGAAATACGTTTTTCGTCAAAGGGGTATTCAAGACACATTTTACAACAGCGTTAACAAAAGCAAGAAGGGTAAAATGCAGATAAGGACAAGATTAGGTACAAGTGATAACAATTTGTATGTTCAACCACATTCTCCAATATGGGAACTTCAATAAAACAAGTCTACTAAAATTGGAATATACTGAGATCTGATAATAAATTAAAAAATAAATTAACATCAAACCTATTAGATGGAAAGAACTTAAAGGACCTATTGGTCAAACAGATCCCATAAAGAGTTACCGCAGAGATCCATCATGGTTAACAAAGAACCCAATGGATGCTTCAAATGCAAAAATTGCATCACATGTAAAAACATGGTGCCTAACCCTTCTTTCCAACATCCCCATGGAGATAAAAAATACCATATCCGCCATTTCATTACATGCACCACTACGTGATTTTATTATGTGTGCCCGAGAAACTATTTTATGTAGGAAAAACTGACTTAATGCTAAAAACACGCATGGATGGACAGATCGACATTAAGGTCGCACACAGGATAACCGCTCGTGAAAACCGGTTGCCAAACATTTTTTGGAAAAGGGCACTCCATTGAAGACCTGGAATTTATAGCTATAGACCATGTGCCGCCCCTACATAGAGGAGGGGACAGATCAAAGATTCTTTTGCAAAGGGAGGTTTTTGGATAAAAACCCCAATTCTGTGAAACCAAATGGAGTAACGATCAAGTTATTTAAATGTTTTTTGAATACTAGAGCATGAATAAGGGCCATGCATTGTTCCACTAGTCTTACCCTTTAGACTACAGATCTGTAAACATATCCCTGGGATAGGTAGTATATCATCAACTTAATTCATTTATATAACTTTTATAGGCTGATCGCTTATAGGCTAGGTCTGAGGATCTTATTTATTATCTATAACATTATGTACAAGTGGTGATGTCAAGTTGTGATTTGATAAGAAAGATTTTAACTTCACATGGGTTTTAGACTTAGCTTTTATATTAATACATTGTAATGCACTTTTTAGAGAAATGTACTCTATGATAAGACACTGCACATGGCACTTTATATTGTTTAGCACGGATATCAGAAACATGCACTTTATGTGCGTCTTTTAGCACTTTTTGCAATAGGGTTTGAGGTTGGTAATGGAGCATATAGAATTCTACAATATGCCACTTTAATATGTACTTAACTGTGTGGATCATATGCACTTTAGGAAAGGTCATGTTGTGTATGAGTTTACTATTATTATAAGCTTTTTACTACTATCAATGCTGTTTAATGACAAGGCACCTGTTTTTTGAATATGCACCTGTATGTGAATGGTTATATGTTTTTACTCCTGAATCTATGATGTCACTATTGGGGAGGGGTATATTTTTATATGATTGGGTTGTTTGCACCTGCAGAACTATGGCTTGAGAAAGTCTGAGACAAAGACCGAAACGTCGCTATCTGTTTGCTGCTAATGGATAAAAGTTAAAGATTTTTTCAACAGTCCTGAAGTGCTCTACATGTTTACTATGGTTGGATATTTATAGGATCTGCATAGCACCTGGGCATTATACTACTTGAAGGTAGAGTGCACACACTGTTTGCTAGTTGGTTATTGTTGGGAATTTGGATCTAATTCCTGTGTTGCACCCCCCCCGTGAACTTTGAATTTTGATTATTTGTCCCATTGAAATGGAAGATTATATAGAGCATATTAATTGTAACACTGGTATAGCGTGATACCTGGCAAGTGACCAAGGAAGATGCGGAGAGAGTGCTATGGGGTACCTCTCATATGGACTTTACAGTTATAACACCCACGAAGGATGAATTAGCAGAGATCCTACGCCTCAAAAGAGGGAAATTGATTTAGAAAAAAAGACCCCTGTCCTCCTGGAGTCCCACCCAACTGCTGCTTTCAGTGCTCCGGCCGGAGTCTAACAGTAGACCGCCCCTTCTGCTTCCTCCTGGATTATCTCACATAACACCGGCTTCTCATACTTGCTTCCGGCTTATACGGGTCTTCATTAGATCAAAGGTACTTTTCAGGTACTTCCGTGATATTATCGGCGCGCTACTGCGTAGTAGCGCGCCGATTATAGGGATATTTTTTACAGCTTATGCCCATAGGGATCAATGAAGGGGTGGGTTATAATTGCTATAAAGTAACATTGATATACAGTAACAGTAACATTGATATAGAGTATTATAACGCTAATATACAGAACTGTAACAGTGATATGCAGTAACTGTTAAAAAAGTAACCATAACATTAATATACAGTAACCGTAACACTGATATACAGTAAGCGTAACATTAATATACAGTAGCCATAACATTAATATACAGTAACCGTAACGCTGATATACAGTAACCGTAACATTAATATACAGTAACCATAACATTAATATACAGTAACCGTAACACTGATATACAGTCACCATAACACTGATATACAGTGACCGTAACAGTAATAACAGTAACCGTAACATTAATATACAGTAATCATAACATTAATATACAGTAATCATAACATAATATACAGTAACCATAACATTAATATACAGTAACCGTAACATTGTATACAGTAACCGTAACATTAATATACAGTAACCATAACATTGATGTACAGTAACCATAAATTAATATACAGTAACCATAACATAATTACAGTAACAGTAACATAATATACAGTAACCATAACATTTATACAGTAACCATAACATTAATATACAGTAACCGTAACATTAACTATACAGTAACCAACATTAATATACAAGTAACCATAACCTTAATATACCATAACCATAACATTGATGACAGGAATCATACATTAATATCAGTAACCATAAAAATTGAGGCTACATAACCATAACATTGTATACAGTAACCATAAACATAATATGCAGTAACAAACATTGATGACAGTAACCAAAACATTAATATACAGTAACCATAACATTGAATGTACAGTAATCATAACATTTTATGTAATAACTGTAACATTAATATCAATGGCGGATCCAGCTCCAGAATTTTCCAGGGGCACAACATGGGCACAAAGACTAACAACTGGGGCACATTAAAAAAACACCAAAATCAGTATCAGTAATGTCAGTATAATGTAAGGTGTACGAAAATGCTATTACACACCTTACGGTTAGATGGTGTGTTTAACTAGGAATTTTAAGTTTATAGAAATAAACACAAGAATAGTTGAAGAGCATTGCCGGTTACTACAGGGCAATGCCGCTCTGCCCATCTATATATATCTGTCTTTCTATGTTGTTTGTCTTTTTATCTGTCTGTCTGTCCAGTCTATCTATCTATATATGTATGTTTCTTCTTTCTCGTCTGTCTATATCTATCTATTTATTATCTGTCAGATAGATAGGAAATAATAAGTAGATGTGGAGATAGATAGGCAGTAATAGAGAAATATGGAGATAGATAGGCAGATAATAAGATAGATATGGAGATAGATAGGCAGATAATAAGATAGATATGGTGATAGATAGGCAGATAATAAGATAGATATGGAGATAGATAGATAGATAGATAGATAGATAGATAGATAGATAGATAGATAGATAGATAGATATGGAGATGATAGATATATAGATAGATAGATAGATAGATAGATAGATGAATCTGATGTCACGTTCTAGAGGGGGGGTTAAGGTTTTATAAGTGTGTGTTGTGAGTTTTAGCTTGCTGTCTGTACACTGGATTAATAAATCTATTTTTTGCACAAGACCAAGAGGTGCGCAAAAACCGGGAGAGAGAGAGAGAGAGAGAAGATAGATAGATGTAGATAGATAGGGAGATGGTAGAAGATAAAAGATAGATAGAACTAGAAGAAAACCATATATACATATCACTGTCTACACTTACCTTAGCAACACACTATCACAATACACATCTACACATCAGCATCTATCTATCTATCATCTATCTATCTATCATATCTATCTATCATCTATCATTTATCTATCATCTACTCATCATCATTCTACTATGTATCTATCTATCATCACCAACCATAGTAACATGTAGAGCACTCTCAGGATGTTGAAAAAATCTTTAACTTTTATTCCATAAGCAGCAAAAAGATAGCGACGTTTCGGTCTTTGTCTCAGACTTCTCAAGCCATAGTTCTGCAGGTGCAAACAACCCACTCATATAAACATACCCCTCCCCCAATAGTGACATCATAGATTCAGGAGTAAAACATATTAACCATTCACATACAGGTGCATATTCAAAAAACAGGTGCCTTGTCATTAAAAGCATATGATGTAGTAAAAGCTTATAATAATAGTAAACTCATACAACATGACCTTTCCCTAAAGTGCATATGATCCACACAGTTAAGTACTATTAAAGTGCTATTGTAGCATTCTATATGCTCCCTTACCAACTCAAACCCTATTGCAAAAAGTGCTAAAGACGCACATAAAGTGCATGTTTCTGTATCCGTGCTAAACAATATAAAGTGCCATGTGCAGTGTTTCTATCTAGAGTACATTTCTCTAAAAAGTGCATACATGTATAATATAAAAGCTAAGTCTAAAACCCATGTGAAGTTAAAATCTTTCTATCAATCACAACTTGCATCACCACTTGTACATAAGTTATAGATAATAAATAGATCCTCAGACCTAGCCTATAAGCGATTCAGCCTATAAAAGTTAATAAATGAATTAATGTTGATGATAATACTACCTATCCCAGGGATATGTTTACAGATCTGTAGATCTAAAGGGTAAGACTAGTGGAACAATGCATGGCCCTTTTCATGCTCTAGTATTCAAAAAACATTTAAATAACATTGATCGTCAATCCTTGGGTTCACAGAATTGAGGGTTTTTATCCAGAAAACCTCCCTTTGCAAAAGAATCTTTGATCTGTCCCTCCTCTATGTAGGGGCGGCACATGGTCTATAGCTAGATTCTATTTGATCCATACTGACCTGTGGGTGAATCTTATTGTACTTCCAAGATGTTGAGTTTCTGTATCATGTTATCAATGACTCCCTTGAGCCTTTCCAGATAAGGAACGTGTCATGATGTATTACAAATAAAAAATTAATTCTTGCATATGTTGTACAATGTGTTTCAATTCATATTGATACATAAAGATGCTTGCATAGGCAGGTGCCATGGCCGCGCCCATGGCAGTCCCAGTCTTTTGCATGTAATAGTCTCCTCGAATCTGAAAAAATTATATTTCATGCAATCTTGAGCAACGTAAGAATGAAACTTTGGTATCGTTCTGACCCACAATTATTAGTATTCAACATGCTCTGTACCGCTTCTAATCCAGATCATGGGGGATATTAGTGTATAGGTTGAGATGTCCAAGGATGCTAGCCAAATTTCTGTTTTTTCTGGAATACTATTTGGCCTATTCGTTCCAAAAAATGTGCTGTATTTCACATATGTATCGGTTTTTTGGATAATTGGCTGTAGTATAGTGTCCAGAAATTTACCAACTGGCTCAACAGACTCCCCTTGAGGATAAATTGGACGTCCAGGGGGAGCATCCAGGGATTTATGAATTTTGGGTATAGTATATAGGATGGGGCATTTGGAGTGTGTCTGCTTGAGAAATAATCCCAACTCTTCCTTAATGATTCCCGCTGTGATAGCGCCATTGACCACACAATTAATTTGCTGTTGCACCTCCTTTGTAGGGTTAGATTTTAATTTAAACATAAACTGTTTGGTCGTTTAGCTGAGTAAAAGTTTCACCGCGGTACTTTTCATAATCCATCACCACTATGCACCCACCCTTATGCTGGTTCTATAACAATATCACATCTTCTCTCAGTGACTGTAATGCTTTCCATTCCAATTTAGAGAAATTACTTTAAATGGCTTACCTTGGCGATTCTTTCGCATATGTCCGTCTGTACCGTATTGTAAAAACTCTTGATTGCAGCATTATTAGTCACTGGGTCAAATACACTCTAACCTGCATGAATAAGAAGGAACATGGCTACCATCCACATCAAACATATCCTTTAAAGATAAGAGTCTTAATCTATATAAGTCAATTTCCATTGAAAGTTGTAAATTTAGTAGTGGGCACATACGTTAGTCCTTTTTGAAGTATATTGATCTCCATATCCGTCAATGCCTTTGTAATAGATTAAATATGGAATTATTGCCTGTTTTTCAAGCGGCTTCCTATACCCCCCTCTTCTGGTGGGCCGGTTCTTTTTCCTTTGCTCGAAGCATGCGATCCTCTCCATCCGTGCGCACCCCTAAAAAAGACGCCGTGTTGCTCTGTGATCCTCCAGTGGTCTCCTTTACTTCTGTCCTGAGGTGGGACATCCCATGTATTCCCTTCACTATTTGTTCTCTCCCGCGTGTATGAGGTATCTCCCCTTCGGTCTGTCACTTCCGGTCCGTGCTTGTGTCACGGTTCCAGTCTATGGTATCGTGTGGGTTCCCTTTCCTCCTCTAGATCTCGATCTCCCTGGAAGTTGGTCCTCTGGCTGCTGCTCCACCCATTAACATCTGTATACCTGTTTATTCGTAATCTCCATCCACCCTTTGGATCTTCTGTTTCTTATAACGTAGCAAATCATTTTTATATTGGTCAATCTGAGACTGTGTCTTTCTAATTAACTCTTGGTTGTCTTGCAAGGTAAGTGTTGATTTATGCTCAAGTTCAAATTTATTAATTGTTTTGCGGACTTTAGTGATTTCAGTGGTAACCTCTTCTATAACCAGGATATCAGATCCAACGAACATCTATTTAACACCCAATCCCTTGCGACAAAATTCAGGGCTATGGCGTCAATTGTCGGCACATTAGGATCCTAAAGCCCCGTGGTAATTTTTTTGAACGATAATAATGGACAAAAATAGTCCATGTAGATCTAAATCAATTTCCCTCTTTTTGAGGCGTAGGTCTCTGCTAATTCATCCTTCGTGGGTGTTATAAACTGTAAGTCCATATGAGAGGTACCCCATAGCACTCTCTCCGCATCTTCCTGGTCACTGCCAGGTATCAGCTATACCAGTGTTACAATTAATATGCTCTATATAATCTTCCATTTCAATGGGACAAATAATCAAAATTCAAAGTTCACTGGGGGGTGCAAAACAGGAATTAGATCCAAATTCCAATACAATAACCAAATAGCAAACAGTGTGCACTTACCTTCAAGTAGTATAATGCCCAGGTGCTACTGCAGATCCTATAAATATCCAACATAGTAACATGTAGAGCACTCTCAGGACTTGTTGAAAAAATCTTTAACTTTATCCATTAGCAGCAAACAGATAGCGACGTTTCGGTCTTTGTCTCAGACCTTTCAAGCCATAGTTCTGCAGGTGCAAACAACCCACTCATATAACATATACCCCTCCCCCAATAGTGACATCATAGATTCAGGAGAAAAACATATTAACCATTCACATACAGGTGCATATTCAAAAAACAGGTGCCTTGTCATTAAACAGCATATGATAGTAGTAAAAAGTTATAATAATAGTAAACTCATACACAACATGACCTTTCCCTAAGTGCATATGATCCACACAGTTAAGTACATATTAAAGTGCATATTGTAGAAATTCTATATGCTCCATTACCAACCTCAAACCCTATTGCAAAAAGTGCTAAAAGACGCACAATAAGTGCATGTTTCTGATATCCGTGCTAAACCATATAAAGTGCCATGTGCAGTGTCTATCATAGAGTACATTTCTCTAAAAGTGCATACAATGTATAATATAAAAGCTAAGTCTAAAACCCATGTGAAGTTAAATCTTTCTTATCAAATCACAACTTGCATCACCACTTGTACATAATGTTATAGATAAATAAATAAGATCCTCAGACCTAGCCTATAAGCGATTCAGCCTATAAAAGTTAATAAATTGAATTAATGTGATGATAATACTACCATCCCAGGGATATGTTTACAGATCTGTAGATCTAAAGAGGTAGACTGTGGAACAATGCATGGCCCTTATTCATGCTCTAGTATTCAAAAAACATTTAAATAAACATTGTCGTCATCCATTTGGTTTCACAGAATTGAGGGTTTTTATCAGAAAACCTCCCTTTGCAAAAGAATCTTTGACTGTCCCCTCTTATGTAGGGGCGGCACATGGTCTATAGCTATAAAATTCCAGGTCTTCAATGGAGTGTCCCTTTTCCAAAAATGTTTGGCAACCGGTTTCACAGAGCGGTTATCCTGTGTGCGACCTTAATGTCGATCTGTGTCATCCATGCGTGTTTTTTAGCTTAAGTCAGTTTTTTCCTACATAAAATAGTTTGCTGGGCACCATAATAGATAAATCACGTAGTGGTGCATGTAAGAAATGGCGGATATGGTATTTTTATCTCCATGGGGATGGTTGGAAAGAAGGGTTAGACCATGTTTTTACATGTGATGCATTTTGCATTTGAAGCATCCATTGGGTCTCTTTGTTAACCATGGATGTATCTCGCGGTAACTCTTATGGGATCTGTATTGACCAATAGGTCCTTTAAGTTTCTATAATAGGTTTGATGGTAATTTATTTTTAATTTATTATCAGATCTCAGTATATTCCAATTCTTAGTAAGACTTTGTTTTATTGAAGTTCCCATATTGGAGAATGTGGTTGAACAACCAAATTGTTATCACTTGTACCTAGATCTTGTCCTTATTCTGCCATTTTAACCCTTTCTTTTGCTTTTGTTAACGCCTGTTGTAAAATGTGTTTGAATATCCCCTTTGACGAAAACGTATTCCATTTCTTTGATTTGTACTTCATTTGTACTGGGTCCGAATTGGTCCTAATGACTCTACAAATTGCGAAATATGGTAATGACTGTTTGAGAGGAATGCGGATGATGGCTTGAAAATGTAATAATAAGTTGTTGCGGTCAGGATCTTTACGATAAAGAGTGTATGTAATTTAGATGTGTCTCTTTAACCAATAAGTCCAAAAATTCTATTTGATCCATACTGACCTTGTGGGTGAATATTGTACCTTCCAAGATGTTGAGTTTCTGTATCATTGGTATCAATGACTCCCTTGAGCCTTTCCAATAAGGAAAGTGTCATCGATGTATTACAATAAAAAATTAAATTTCTTGCATATTGTTGTGACAAGGTGTTTCAATTCATATGATACATAAAGATGCTGGCATAGGCCGGTGCCATGGCCGCGCCCATGGCAGTCCCAGTCTTTTGCATGTAATAGTCTCCTGAATCTGAAAAAAATTATATTTCAATGCAATCTGAGCAACGTAAGAGATGAAACTTTGGTATCGTTATGACCCACAATTATTAGTAAACATGCCTGTACCGAATCTAATCCAGATCATGGGGGATATTAGTGTATAGGCTTGAAATGTCCAAGGATGCTAGCCAAATATTCTGTTTTTTCTGGAATATCTATTTGGCCTATTCGTTCCATAAAATGTGCTGTATCTTTCACATATGTATCGGTTTTTTGGATAATTGGCTGGTAGTATAGTGTCCAGAAATTAACAACTGGCTCCAACAGACTCCCTTTGAGAGATAATTGGACGTCCAGGGGGAGCATTCCAGGGATTTATGAATTTTGGGTTGATAGTATATAGGATGGGGCATGTTGGGGTGTGTGCTTGAGAAATAATCCCAACTTCTCTTAATGATTCCCGCTGTGCTGTGATAGCGCCATTGACCACACAATTAATTTGCTGTGCACATCCTTTGTAGGGTTAGATTTTAATTTAACTAAACTGTTGGCGTTTAGCTGAGTAAAAGTTTCACCGCGGTACTTAGTAATCCATCACCACTATGCCCCCACCCTTAGCAGATGGTCGATAACAATATTCAAATCTTCTCTCAGGACTGTAATGCTTTCCATTCCATTTAGAGAAATTACTTTAAAGGCTTACCTGGACGATTCTTTCGCATATGTCCGTCTGTACCGTATTGTAAAACTCGTGGATTGCAGCATTATTAGTCAACGGTCAAATACTCTTAACCTGCATGAATAGAAGGAACATGGCTACATCCACATCAAACATATTCTTAAAGATAAGAGATTATTAATCTAATAAGTCCAATTTCCCGTTGAAAGTTGTTAAATTAGTAGGGGTAACACGTTAGTCCTTTTTGAAGTATATTGATCTCCTATCCGTCAATTGCATTTGGTAATAGATAAATATTGGAATTATTGCCTGTTTTCAAGCGGCTCCTATACCCCCTCTTCTGGTGGCCGGGTTTCTTTATTCCTTTCTCGAAGCTGCGATCTCTCCACGTGCGCACCACTAAAAAGCATGCCGTGGTGCTCTGGATGCGACCAGTGGTTCCTTGTAACTTCTGTCGACTGAGGTGGGACATCCCTGTACTTCCCTATCTATTTTGTTCTCTGCCGCGGTATGCTGTATCCTCCCCTTCCGGTCTGTCACTTCCGGTACCCCTGAGTGTGTGTACGGTTCCCAGTCTATGGTATCGTGTGGGTCCTTTCATGGCCTCTAGATCTCGATTCCTCCCTTGGCTAAGTTGGTCTCTGGCTGCTGTCTCCACCCATTAACCATCTGTAACTGTTTATATTTTCGTAATCTCCATCACTCCTTGGGATCTTCTGTTTCTTATAACGTCAGCAAATCTTTTTATTGGTACAATCTGAGACTGTGTCTTCTAATTAAACTCTTGGTTGTCTTTGCAAGTAAGTGTTTGATTTATGCTCAAGTTCCAATTTAATTAATTGTTTGGCGGACTGTAGTGATTTCAGTGGTACCGTTCTAGAACCAGGATCATCAGATCAAAGAACATCTATTTCACACCCATCATTGGACAAAAATTCCAGGGCATGGGTCCAAGTGTCGGCACATGGATCCTCACGCCCCGTCGTATTTTTTGAACGATAATACTCGGGACCAGGGATTTATGAATTTTGGGTATAGTATATAGGATGGGGCATTTGGAGTGTGTCTGCTTGAGAAATAATCCCAACTCTTCCTTAATGATTCCCGCTGTGATAGCGCCATTGACCACACAATTAATTTGCTGTTGCACCTCCTTTGTAGGGTTAGATTTTAATTTAACATAAACTGTTTGGTCGTTTAGCTGAGTAAAAGTTTCACCGCGGTACTTTTCATAATCCATCACCACTATGCACCCACCCTTATCAGCTGGTCTTATAACAATATTCACATCTTCTCTCAGTGACTGTAATGCTTTCCATTCCAATTTAGAGAAATTACTTTTAAATGGCTTACCTTGGCGACTTCTTTCGCATATGTCCGTCTGTACCGTATTGTAAAAACTCTTGATTGCAGCATTATTAGTCACTGGGTCAAATACACTCTTTAACCTGCATGAATAAGAAGGAACATGGCTACCATCCACATCAAACATATCCTTTAAAGATAAGAGTCTATTAATCTTATATAAGTCAATTTCCCATTGAAAGTTGTTAAATTTAGTAGTGGGCACATACGTTAGTCCTTTTTGAAGTATATTGATCTCCATATCCGTCAATTGCCTTTGTAATAGATTAAATATTGGAATTATTGCCTGTTTTTCAAGCGGCTTCCTATACCCCCCTCTTCTGGTGGGCCGGTTCTTTTTCCTTTGCTCCGAAGCATGCGATCCTCTCCATCCGTGCGCACCCCTAAAAAAGACGCCGTGTTGCTCTGTGATCCTCCAGTGGTCTCCTTGTACTTCTGTCGCTGAGGTGGGACATCCCATGTATTCCCTTCACTATTTGTTCTCTCCCGCGTGTATGAGGTATCCTCCCCTTCCGGTCTGTCACTTCCGGTCCCGTGCTTGTGTCACGGTTCCAGTCTATGGTATCGTGTGGGTTCCCTTTCCTGCCTCTAGATCTCGATCTCCCTTGGAAGTTGGTCCTCTGGCTGCTGTCTCCACCCATTAACCATCTGTATACCTGTTTATTTTCGTAATCTCCATCCACCCTTTGGATCTTCTGTTTCTTATAACGTAGCAAATCATTTTTATATTGGTCAATCTGAGACTGTGTCTTTCTAATTAACTCTTGGTTGTCTTGCAAGGTAAGTGTTGATTTATGCTCAAGTTCAAATTTATTAATTGTTTTGCGGACTTTAGTGATTTCAGTGGTAACCTCTTCTATAACCAGGATCATCAGATCCAACGAACATCTATTTAACACCCCAATCCATTTGCGACAAAATTCAGGGCTATGGCGTCCAATTGTCGGCACATTATGGATCCTAAAGCCCCGTGGTAATTTTTTTGAACGATAATAATCGGACAAAAATAGTCCATGTAGATCTAAATCAATTTCCCTCTTTTTGAGGCGTAGGATCTCTGCTAATTCATCCTTCGTGGGTGTTATAACTGTAAAGTCCATATGAGAGGTACCCCATAGCACTCTCTCCGCATCTTCCTTGGTCACTTGCCAGGTATCAGCTATACCAGTGTTACAATTAATATGCTCTATATAATCTTCCATTTCAATGGGACAAATAATCAAAATTCAAAGTTCACTGGGGTGGTGCAACACAGGAATTAGATCCAAATTCCAATACAATAACCAACTAGCAAACAGTGTGCACTCTACCTTCAAGTAGTATAATGCCCAGGTGCTACTGCAGATCCTATAAATATCCAACCATAGTAACATGTAGAGCACTCTCAGGACTTGTTGAAAAAATCTTTAACTTTTATTCCATAAGCAGCAAACAGATAGCGACGTTTCGGTCTTTGTCTCAGACCTTTCTCTCTATGTAGGGGCGGCACATGGTCTATAGCTATAAATTCCAGGTCTTCAATGGAGTGTCCCTTTTCCAAAAAATGTTTGGCAACCGGTTTCACAGAGCGGTTATCCCTGTGTGCGACCTTAATGTCCGATCTGTGTCCATCCATGCGTGTTTTTAGCATTAAGTCAGTTTTTCCTACATAAAATAGTTTGCTCGGGCACCATAATAGATAAATCACGTAGTGGTGCATGTAATGAAATGGCGGATATGGTATTTTTTATCTCCATGGGGATGTTGGAAAGAAGGGTTAGGCACCATGTTTTTACATGTGATGCAATTTTTGCATTTGAAGCATCCATTGGGTCTCTTTGTTAACCATGATGTATCTCTGCGGTAACTCTTTATGGGATCTGTATTGACCAATAGGTCCTTTAAGTTCTTCCCTATAATAGGTTTGATTGGTAATTTATTTTTTAATTTATTATCAGATCTCAGTATATTCCAATTCTTAGTAAGACTTTGTTTTATTGAAGTTCCCATATTGGAGAATGTGGTTGAACATACAAATTGTTTATCACTTGTACCTAGATCTTTGTCCTTATTCTGCATTTTAACCCTTTCTTTTGCTTTTGTTAACGCCTGTTGTAAAATGTGTCTTGAATATCCCCTTTGACGAAAACGTATTTCCATTTCCTTGATTTGTACTTCCATTTGTACTGGGTCCGAATTGTTCCTAATGACTCTACAAATTGCGAAATTGTAATGACTGTTTTGACAGAATGTGGATGATGGCTCTGAAAATGTTAAACGTGTTGCGGTCGTGTATCTGTACGATAAAGAGTGTATTGTAATTTAGATGTGTCTCTTTTAACCAATAAGTCCAAAATTCTATTTGATCCATACTGACTTGGTGGTGAACTTATTGTACCTTCCAAGATGTTGAGTTTCTGTATCATTGTTATCAATGACTCCCTTGAGCCTTTCCAGATAAGGAACGTGTCATCGATGTATTTACAATAAAAAATTAAATTTCTTGCATATTGTTGTACAATGTGTTTCAATTCATATTGATACATAAAGATGCTGGCATAGGCCGGTGCCATGGCCGCGCCCATGGCAGTCCCAGTCTTTTGCATGTAATAGTCCTCCTCGAATCTGAAAAAATTATATTTCAATGCAATCTTGAGCAACGTAAGAATGAAACTTTGGTATCGTTCTGACCCACAATTATTAGTATTCAACATGCTCTGTACCGCTTCTAATCCCAGATCATGGGGGATATTAGTGTATAGGCTTGAGATGTCCAAGGATGCTAGCCAAATTTCTGTTTTTTCTGGAATATCTATTTGGCCTATTCGTTCCAAAAAATGTGCTGTATCTTTCACATATGTATCGGTTTTTTGGATAATTGGCTGTAGTATAGTGTCCAGAAATTTACCAACTGGCTCCAACAGACTCCCCTTTGAGGATATAATTGGACGTCCAGGGGGAGCATCCAGGGATTTATGAATTTTGGGTATAGTATATAGGATGGGGCATTTGGAGGTTCTGTATAATCAGTGGTTAGGGTTTACTGTCTATCAGTGTTACGGTACTGTATATGCAGTGTTATGGTTACTGTATATCTTAGACCGAGTGTTACGGTTTACTGAATATCGTGGTTACTGTTACGTATATCAGTGTTATGGTTACTGTATATCAGTGTTATTAACTGTTTCTGTATCATTGGTTTACGGTTACTGATACAGTGTACAGTTACTGTAACAGTATAACCAGGGGTTATGGTATGTATATCAGTTTGGTTATGGTTCCTGTATAGCAGTTTACGATTACTGTAAATTAATGTTACTGTTACATTATACCCTGTACTGTTTCCTGTATATCAGTGTTATTGTTCTGTATATCAGTGTTATGTGTTACTGTATATCAGTGTTTTATTGTTCTCTGTCGATCAGTGGTTAGGTTACGTGTATCGCAGTGTTATGGTTACCTGTATATTAAGTGTTATGGTTATTGTTAATACCAGTGTTCACGGTTCTGTAATATCATCAAGTGTTACTATTACTGTAAATTAAATGTTACTGTTCATGATAACCATGTTATCGGTTAGCTGGTACTTAGTGTTATGGTTACTGTATATCGTGTTACTTACTGTAACAGTATCACCAGTGTTAACGGTAACTGTATATAAAGTTTATGGTTCTGTATCCTCAGTGTTATGGTTACTGTATATCAGTGTTATGGTTAACTGTATAACAGTTTACGGTTACTGTTATACGTGTTACATTACTGTAAATTAATGTTAGTGTTACAGTATGCAACCATGTGTTATGGTGACTGGAACTTATTTATACTTGGTTACTGTATCACATATTATTATAAGTGGTATATCATGTTACGCGACGTGTTCCGGTTATTTTAATTTCTGATTACTGTAATGTAATATTACTTTACGTATCATGTAATGTTACGATTACTGTATTATTTATTGTTCTGAACTTATCTGTAATAGGTGTTATGTACGGTTACTTTACACTGTAAATTCAGATTAACGGTGACTGAATATTAATATTACAGTTCTGTATTTTATGTTGTGGTTGTCCTGTATATGTGTTGTTCTTTATATAATAGTCGGTTTACTGTATATCAATATTAACGCGTACTGTATTTCATGTTACAGTTGCTGTATATTGCAATTTGTTTTGTTACTGTATCTTCATGTTAGGTTACTGCGTTTAATCTTATTCATGTTACGTTACACTGCATATTAACTTAACCGTTACTGTCTATCATTGTTACGGTTATATTTATCAGTGTTATGGATACTGTATAGCAATGTTATTATTACTCTAATAATCAGTGTTACTGTTAATGTATATCATGTTACGGTTACTGTAATAAAATGTTATGTTACCTGTTATCAAAGTTACTGTTATCAAGTGTATGATTCGTACATCAATGTTATGTTCCTGATATTAATCGTGGCGGCGCTACACTGGGGGGCACAATGGACTCACAGATACAAGTGCCCCCTCATGTGCCCCCCCTCCAGTCCGGCTGTCTCCCCGATCCCATTATTCTTGTCTTCAGGTGGACTCACCCCATCACACTACTCTCGGGAGCTGCTGCCTCTGGAATGATTGAAGCTGCTCGCGTCCAGCGCCACTCACTTCGCTCTATCATGAGTTCCAGTCTCAGCCTGTCAAGTCCGTGTCAGCCAGCGAACAAACAACGAATTCCACCCCCTCTGGCTGCTGTGGAAATAGTCAAGGTGGAGCCTCGCTATGTTACGTCATTCACATCACATGTCTGAGTGGCTCCTGGCTTCGCAGAGAGAGGTCCCAGTGGCCCCCCCCCCCGCCCTTAAAAAGTCAAGGTGCGCGCCACAAGCACAAGCACCATTTTAGGAGGTCACCTGCATCATGCCATTTCTTTTAGCATTTCTTCTGCTGCTCTTTGCAACACCAGCATCTGGGAAGAGAGTCCGACTCCTGACTGTCTCAACTACTAGTATCTACTAGCATCAGTCAAGATCAACTAGGTAAAGGAAGGAAGGGTCGGGGTCCTGATGAGCTTGTGCCACTAGACAGTGACAGGGCATGACCTGAATGATGTTGACTGTCCTGTCCCCCTTGGTCCCTTCACCTAACTTAAGTAAAGTTTATTGGAAATGCTGCAACTAAGCCCCTAGGGGCCCAATTTTATGTCTATAAGGACTTGAGTAACTTAAGTTGAGTGAACATTTTAATTAAAATTAGCCTTGCTTGGGCCCTGGAACGCTAGGCCAATGGCCCGTGGAGAGGGTAACCATTTCACTGTGTGGGACCGAGATAAAGAGAGAAGAGAGAGAGAGATTAGAGAGAAGCGAAGATTAGAGAGAGGGAGAGATTAGAGAGAGAGCGCACCGCTCCTCGCGGGCGCGCTCTCTTCGCTCGCTGCTCGCGCGCCGCGCGCTTCGCTCGCTCGCGAGATCGAGAAGAAGAGCGCAGATCCGAGCGCGCTCGCGCGCGATCAGCTCGCTAGCTAGATATGACTACGCCGACTAGATATAGCATCGATAACCCGACGAGATAGATAACCAAAGATAGATAGATAGATGAAGATAGATAGATAGATAATAGATATATAGTATAGATAGATAACCAGAGAGATAGACTAACAATAGAGATCATATCGAGTCAGATAGATAGTCTATAACCATAGAGATATGATAACAAGCAGAGAAGATAGATAGATATATGAGAAGAGAGAGAGAGAGAGGATAGAAGATATATAGAAATGATAGATGATAGATATATAGATAGATAGATAGATCAGCTACAGAGTAATAATACCCTAGAGAATAGATAGGTATATGATAGATAGATAGATAGATTCTGATCGATAGATAGATATATAGAAATGTTTCCAAACCTTTTTTGGAAAAGGGACACTCCATTGAGACCTGGAATTTATAGCTATAGACCCATGTGCCGCCTACATCGAGGAGGGGACAGATCAAGATTGTTCCTTTGCAAGTGAGGTTTTCTGGTAAAAAACCCTCAATTCTGTGAAACCAAACAAATTTGGGGGGGAAAAGGAATGATCAATGTTTATTAACTAGTTTTTTGAATACTTAGATCATGAATAATGGGCCATGCATTGTTCCACTGTTCCTTACCCTTTTAGCTCTACAGATCTGTAAACAATATCCCTGGGATAGTATTATTATCTCAATTTAATTCATTTATTAACTTTTTATAGGCTGAATCGCTATAGGCTGGTCTGAGGATCTTATTTTTTTATCTATAACATTATGTACTGTTGTGATGCAGTTGTGGATTGATAAGAAGATTTTAACTTCACATGGGTTTTAGACTTAGTTTTATATTATACATTGTATCAACTTTTTTTAGAAATGTCACTCTATGATAGACACTGCACCTATGGCAACTTATTAATATGTTTAGCACGGATATCAAAACAGGCACTTTATGTGCGTCTTTTAGCACGTTTTTGCAATGGGTTGGAAGGTTGGTAATGGAGCATGATAGAATTCTACAATATGCCTTTAATATTACTTAACTGTGTGGATCATATGCACTTTATGGAAAGGTGCCATTTTGTGTATGAGTTTACTATTTATAAAGCTTTTTACTACTATCATATGCTGTTTAATGACAAAGCACCGTTTTTTGAATAGCCACCTGTAAATGTGAATGGTTAATATGTTTTTACACTTCCGAATCTATGATTTACTAGTGGGGGAGGTTAATAAGTTATAAGTGAAGTGGGTTGTTTGCACCTGCAGACTATGGCTTGAGAAAGGTCTGATACAAAGAACCGAAACGTCGGCTATCTTTTGCTTGCTTATTGAATAAAAGAAGTTAAAGATTTTTTCAAGCAAGTCCCTGATAGTGCTCTACATGTTTTACTATGGTTTGGGATATTTATAGGATCTGCAGTCGCACCCTGGGCATTATCCTACTGAAGTAGAGTCACACTGTTTGCTAATTGGTTATTGTAAATTGGAATTTGGATCTAATTCCTTGTTGCACACCCAGTGGACTTTGAATTTTGATTATTTATCCCATTTAAATGGAAGTCTTATATAGAGCAATTTTAATTGTAACACTGGTATCGCTTGTACCTGGCAATGACCAAGGAAGATGCGGAGAGAGTGCTATGGGGTACCTCTCAGATGGACTGTCAGTTATAAAACACCCAGAAGTATGAATTAGCAGAGATCCTACCGCCTCAAAAAGAGGGAAATTGTGATTTAGATCTACATGGACTACTTTTGTTCCCCGATGATTAAATCGGTCAAAAAAATTCCCACTGGCTTTAGGATCCATAATGTTCCGACAATTGGACGGCCATAGCCCTGAATTTTTGTCGCATGGATTGTGTTTTTAAATGATGTTCGTTGGATCTGATGATCCTGGTTATAGAGAAGAGTTACACTGAAATCCACTAAAGTCCCCAAAACCATTATAAATTGGAAGCTTGAGCTAAAGCACACTTCTTTCAATAACAACCAAGAGTTAAATTAGAAAGACACAGTCTCAGATGACAATATAAAAGATTGCTACGTTTAGAAACACAGATCCAAAGGTTGATGGAGATTAACGAAAATAAACAGGTCTAACAGATGGTTACTGGGTGGAGACAATGCAGCCAGAGTACCACTTCCAAGGGAGATCGAGATCTAGTGGCAGAAAAGGGAAACCCACCCGATACCATATACTGGAACCGTGACACAAGCACGGGATCCGAATTGACAGACCGGAAGGGAAGGTACTCATAGCAAACGCGGCAGAGAACAATAGTGGACGGGAATACATGGGGATGTCCCACCTCAAGCGACAGAAGTACAAGAGACCACTGGGAGGATCACAGATCAACACGGCATCTTTTTTAGGGTGCGCACGGCATGAGAGGATCGCATGCCTTCGGAGCAAAGGAAAAAGAACCGGGCCACCAGAAGAGGGGGGTATAGGAAGCCGCTGAAAACCGGCCATATTCTCAATATTTAATCTATTACAAAGGCAATTGAACGATATGAGATCAATATACTTCAAAAGGACTACGTATGTACCCTACTAATTTAACAACTTCAATGGAAATTGACTTATATAAGATTAATAGACTCTATCTTTAAGGATAATGTTTTGATGTGATGGTAGCCATGTTTCCTTTCTTATTCTAATGCAGGGTAAAGAGTGTATTTTACCCCGTGACCTAATATGCTGCAATCAAAGAGTTTTTACAATACGGTACAGACGGACATAATGCGAAGAAGTCCTCCAAGGTAAGCCATTTGAAAAAGTAATTTCTCTAAATTGAATGGAAAGCTTACGTCACTGAGAGAAGAATGTTAATATTGTTATAAGACCGCTATAAGGGTGGGGCCTAGTGGGTGATGGATATGAAAGTACCGCGGTGAAACTTTACTCAGGCTAAACTACCAAACCGTTTAATTTTAAATTTAAATCTAACCCTACAAAAGGGGTGCAACAGCAAATTAATGTGTGGTTCAAATGGCCTATCCAAACAGTCGGGAATCATTAAAGGAATAGTTTGGGATTATTTCTTCCTTTCTCAGCAGACCACCCCAAATGCCACTCCTATATACTAATAATACCCAAAATTCATCAAATCCCTGGATGCTCCCCCTGGACGTCCAATTCATATCCTCAAAGTGGAGTTTCGTTGGCAGCCATTTGGTAAATTTTTTCGGGACCTATACTACAGCCAATTATCCAAAAAACCGAACATAATATGTGAAAGATACAGCACATTTTATGGAACGATAGGCCCAAATAGATATTCCACGAAAAACCGAAATTTGGCTAGCATCCTTGACATTTCAAGCCTATAACACTATATCCCCCATGATCTGGATAAAGCGGTCAGAGCATGTTGAATACTAATAATTGGTGGGTTCAGAAACGTACCAAAGTTTCATTCTTTACGTTGCTCAAGATTTGCATTTGAAATATAATTTTTTCAGTTCGAGAGGACTATTACATGCAAAAGGACTGGGACTGCCATGGGCGCGCCATGGCACCGGCCTAATGCCAGCATCTTTTGTATCAATATGAATTGAAACACATTGTCCAACATATGCATAATTTAATTTTTTATTGTAAATACAAATCTTGACACGGTCTTATCTGAAAGGCTCAGGGAGTCATTGAAACAATGATCAGTGAAACTCAACATCTTGAGGTACATAAGATTCACCCACAGTCCAGTATGGATCAAATAGAATTTTTGACTTATTGGTTAAAAGAGACACTCTAAATTTACAATACACTCTTTATCGAAGATACTGTACTCGCAAACACGTTAGTACTTGTTCAGAGCCATCATTCCGCATTCCTCAAACAGTCATTTTTACCAATTTCGCAATTTTTGTAGAGTCTTTAGAACATTCGGACCCAGTACAAATGGAAGTACAAATCAAGAAATGGAATAACGTTTTCTTCAAAGGATATTCACAGACACATTTACAAACAGGCGTTAACAAAAGAAAAGAAAGGGTGTAAAATGCATAATAAGGACAAAGATCTAGGTACAAGTGTAAACACTTTGTTGGTTTCAACCATTGGTTCAACCACATCTCCAAGATGGAACTTCAATAAAACAAAGTCTTACTAAGAATTGGAATATCACTGCAAAGATCTGATATAAATTAAAAAAATAACTTACCGACTCAAACTATTTATAGGGACGAACTTAAAGGACCTATTGTCATACGACCCATAAAGAGTTTCCGCAGAGATCATCATGGTTACCAAGAGACGCCAATGGATGCTTCAAAATGCAAAAATTGCATCACAATTTAAAAACAGGTGCCAACCCTCTTTCCAACATCCCCCTGGGATAAAAAATACCATATCCGCCATTTCATTACATGCCCCACTACGTGATTTAGCGATTATGGTGCCCGAGCAAACTATTTTATGTAGGAAAAATGCTTAATGCTAAAACACGCATGGATGGACACAGATCGGACATTAAGGGTCCCAGAGGGATAACGCTCTGTGAAACCGGTTGCCAACCATTTTTTGGAAAAGGGACACTCCATTTTTTTGAAGCCTGGAATTTATAGCTATAGACCATGTGCCCTCCCCTACAGAGAGGAGGGGGACCAGATCAGAGATTTCTTTTGCAAAGGGCGGTTTTTGGTAAAAACCCTCAATTTTCTGTAAACCAAATATTGTAACGTCAATGTTTATTTAAAAAATGTTTTTGAATACTAGCTGCAATGAATAAGGGCCATGCATTGTTCCACTATTCTTACCTTTAGATCTAACGTCTGTAAACATTCCCTGGGATAGGAGTTATTACATCAACAATTAATTCATTTATTAACTTTTATAGGCTGATAGCTTATAGCTAGGTCTGAGGATCTTTTTCTTTATCTTATAACATTATGTACAAGTGGTGGAGCAGTTGTGATTGATAAGAAACAGATGTTAACTTCACAATTGGTGTTAGACTAGCTTTTATATTATACATTGATGCACTTTTAGAGAAATGGGTCTCTATGATCACACTGCACATGGCACTTTATATATTGTTTTAGCCACGGATATCCCCAAAGAAACATGCACTTTTAATGTGCGTCTTTTAGCACTTTTTGCAATAGGGTTTGAGGTTTGGGAATGGAGCATATAGAATTCTAACAATATGCACTTTAATATGTACTTAACTGTGTGGATCATATGCACTTTAGGGAAAGGTCATGTTGTGTCTGAGTTTTAACTATTATTAAGCTTTTTACTCTATCATATGCCTGTTAATGACAGGCACCTGTTTTTTTTTTGATAGCACCTGTATGTGAATGGTTACTATGTCTTTTTTACTCCTGAATCTATATGTCACATATTGGGGGAGGGGTATAAGTTAGATGAGGTGGGTTGTTTTGCACCTTCAACTATGGCCTTGAGAAGGTCTGAGACAAAGACCGAAACGTCGCTATCATGTTTGCTGCTAATGGAATAAAAGTTATAGATTTTTTCAACAAGTCCTGAAGAGGCTCTCCATGTTACTATGGTTGGATATTTATATGATCGCAGTAGCACCTGGGCATTAATACTACTTGAAGGTAGAGTGCACAACTGTTTGCCTAGTTGGTTATGGTCTTGGAATTTGGATCTAATTCCTGTGTTGGCACCACCCCAGTGAACTTTGAATTTTGATTATTTGTCCCATTGAAAGGAGAATTTTAGAGCATATTAAGTTGTAACACTGTATAGCTTGATAACCTGGCACGTTGACCAAGGAAGATGCCGGAGAGATGCTATGGGGTACCGTCTCATATGGAACTTTACAGTTTTAACACCCACGAAGGAATGAGGATCAGAGATCCTACGCCTCAAAAAAGAGGGAATTTGATTTAGATCTACATGGACTAGTTTTGTCCGATTATTAATCGTTCAAAAAATTACCACGGGGCTTTAAGGATCCATAATGTGCTCGACAATTGGACTCCATAGCCTGAATTTTTTTGTCGCAAATGGATGGGGTGTAATAGATTTCGTTGGATCTGATGACCTGGTTATAGAAGAGTTACCACCACTGAAATCACTAAAGTCCGCAAAACAATTAATAATTTGAACTTGAGCTAAATCATAACAACACTTACCTTTCAAGACACCAAGAGTGAATTAGAAAGACACAGCTCAGATTGACAATATAAAAATGATTTGTTTCCTATACGATTATAAGAAACAGAAGATCCAAGGGTGATGGAGGAATTACGAAAAATAAACAGGTAACAGATGGTAAATGGGTGGAGACAGCAGCCAGAGGACCACTTCCAAGGGAGATTCGGATATCTAGAGGCGGAAGGGACCCACACGATACCTAGACTGAACCGTGACACAAGCAAACGGGACCGGAAGTGACAGACCGGAGGGGAGTATACCTCATACATACGCGGGAGGAGAACAATGTGAAGGGAACCATGGGATGGTCCCACCTCAGCGACAGAAGTACAAGGATACCCTGAGGATCACAGAGCACACGGACGTCTTTTTTTAGGGGTGCGCACGGATGGAGGGATCTCATGCCTTCGGAGCAAAGGAAAAGAAACCCGGCCCAACCCAGAAGAGGGGGTATAGGAGAGCCGCTTTGAAAAACAGGAGGCATAATTCCAAATTAATCTATTACAAGGCAATTGGACGGATATGGAGATCAATAACTTCACAAAGGACTAACGTATGTGCCCCCTACTAATTTAACAACTTTCAATGGAAATTGACGTTATATAAATTTATACCTCTTTCTTTAAGGATATGTTGATGTGGATGGTAGCCATGTTCCTTCTTATTCATCAGGTTTAAAGAGGTTTTGCCCGTGACTAATAATGCTGCATCAAGAGTTTTTTAACAATAGGTACAGACGGACATATGCGACAGAAGTCGCCAAGGTAAGCCATTTAAAAGTAATTTTCTCTAAATTGGCATGGAAAGCATGTACAGTCACTGAGAGAAGATGGAATATTTAATACAAAGACCAGCTGATAAGGGTGGGTTCATAGTGGTGATGGATTATGAAAGTACCGCGGTGGAAACTTTTACTCATCTCACGACCAAACAGTTTATGTTCAATTAAAATCTAACCCTAAAAGGAGGTGCACCCAGCAATTTAATTGTGTGGTCAATGGCGCTATCACAGCTGGAATCAGTAGAAGATTGTGATTATTTCTCAACCAACACACTCCCCATATGCCCCATCGCTCTATACTATCCCAAAATTCCTAAATCCCATTGATGCTCCACCTGGACGTCCAATTCTATCCTCAAAGGGGAGTCTGTTGGAGCCATTTGGTAAATTTCTGGACATATACTACTCATTATCCAAAAAACCGATACTATTGAAGATACAGCACATTTTTTGGAACGAATAGGCCAAATAGATATCCGAAAACATAAATTTGGCTTAGCACCTTGGACATCTCAAGCCTATACACTTATCATCCCCCATGATCTGGATTAGAAAGCGGTAACAGAGCATGTGAATACTAAATAATTTTGGGTCAGACGATACCAAGTTTCATGCTTACGTTGCTCAGATTGCATTGAATATCTTTTATTTCAGATTCTGAGAGACTATTACATGCAAAAGACTGGGACTGCATGGCGAGCCAGCCTGGCACCTGCCTCTGCAAGCATCTTTTGTATCAATATGAATTGAAACAATTGTACAACCATATGCAAAGAAATTTAAATTTTTTTATTGTAATACATCGTTACACTTTCCCTTAATCTGGAAAGGCTCAAGGGAGTCATTGATAACAAGATACAGACACTCAAACATCTTGGGAAGGTACATAAGATATCATCCCACAAGGCCGTATTGATAATAGAATTCAGCTATAGACCAGGTGCCGCCCCTACATAGAGGAGGGGCATATCATTAGATTCTTTTGCAAAGGCGAGTTTTGCTGGATAAAACCCTCAATTCTGTGAACCAAATGGATTGAACTATCAATGTTTATTTAAAGTTTTTTTGAATACTAGAGCATGAATAAGGGCCAATGCATTGTTCCCCCTAGTCTTACCCTTTATATCTACGATCTTAAACCATCCCCTGGATAGGTAGTATTAATCATCACCATAATCATATTTTTACTTTTATAGGCTTAATCGCTATGAGGCTGGTCTGAGGATCTTATTTATTATCTATAACATTATGTACAAGGGTGATGCAAGTTGTGATTTTGATAGAAACGATTTTAACTTCACATGGGTTTTTATAGAACTTAGCTTCTTATATTATACATTGTAATGCACTTTTTAGAGAAATGTCCTCTATGATAGACATGCCATGCACTTTAATATTGTTTAGCCGGATATCAGAAACATGCACTTTAATGGCGTCTTTTAGCACTTTTTTCAATAGGGTTGAAGGTTTGTAATGGATTCATATAGAAGTGCTACAATATGCACTTTAAAATATGTACTTAACTGTGTGGATCATATGCACTTAGGGTAAAGGTCATGTTGTGGTATGAGTTACTATTATTATAAAGCTCTTTTACTACTTCATCATATTCTGTTTCATGACAGGCCCACCTTTTTTTTTTTGCATCTGCACTTGGGGTATGTGAATGGTTATATTTTTACTCCTGAATCTATGATGTCACTATTGGGGGAGGGGTATATGTTTATAAGTTGGGTTGTTTCACCTGCAGAACTTGGCTTGAGACAGGTCTGAGACCAGACCGAAACGTGCTATCTGTTTTGCTGCTTATAGAGGAGAAGGACGGAATAAAAGTTTAAAGATTTTTTTCAACAAGTCCTGAGAGTGCCTACATGTTATATGGTTGGATAGATAGAATAGATATATACATAGATGAATATGCTAGAGATAGCTGATCGCTAGATGCTGCCGAGCTACTAGAGCGCTCTATAATCGATGCTGATCTATCGCTACGCTCTATACTTGATAATGATAGATGTGATAGATAGATGATATATAGATAGCATCGGCTGATAGAAAGAGATAATAGATAAGCAGATGATACTAGGGGGGGATCTATATGGCTCTTTATCATTCTAAGATGCTAATCTATCTATTTCTCTATCTACCATCTCCGCGGTCTCTCCTCTATCTATCTATCTATCTATCTAGCTATCTATCTATCCCAGGAATATAATTGCAGAGCACTCTTGGGTCTTTGTTGCAAAAAATAGATTTTATTAACCAGTGTAACAGACAGCAAGCTAAAACTCACAACACACTTATAAAACCTTAACCCCCCCTCTAGAACTTGACATCAATCATCTATCTAATCTATCTATCTATCTATCTATATTCTATCATCTCCCATATCATCTATCATATCTATCTATCTATCTATCTATCTATCTATGTCGTATCTAATCTTCTAATCTATCTCCCATAATCATCTATTAATCTGCCCTAGAATCTATCAACCATTCTATCTTATTATCTGCCCGATCTACTCCTGTATCTTATTATCTTCCTATCTATCTCCTATCTATCTTATTATCTCCTATCTATCTCCAAACATCTATCTTATTATTGGCCTATCTAGTCTGACATGGCGGGTGGCATAAGATAGATAGATTAGAAAGACGGAGAAAGAAGAAAACATACATATATAGAAGTAGATAGACTGGACAGACAACAGATAAAAACAAAACACATAGAAAACAGATTTGATCGCTTAGATGGCGAGCGGCTTGCCCTGTAAATTTAACCAGGCAATGCCTCTTCACCTATTCTGGGTGGTTAATTCTATAAACTTAAATTCTCATAGTGTTCAAAAACACACACAGTCACCTTAAGTGGGTAAATAGCATCTTATTCGGTACGACCTATAACCATTATACGTGAAACATTCTGATCACGTGTGGGTTTATGTGGTGGTGGGGGTGGGGGTAGTTGGTGGTTTTTAAATGGTGGGAAGCCCAGAGTGTGGTTTTTTAGGCTCTGTTGTCTGGGTGCCCAGAGAGTTCGGGCCCCTGGAAAATTCTGGAGCGTTGGTTTCCGCCATTGAATATTATGTTTACGGTAAACGACGAAAGCCATCAGAACACTCATTATTAATGACATTAGCGAGTGTACTCCATCATGTTCTGGGACATGGTTCTGGTATTAATGTTATAATGGTTACAAATTCACAATCAATGTTTGGTTCTGCAATTAATGTTATGGTTTACTGTATATCAATGTATGGTTATTGTACATCAATGTTTGGTTACTGTATATTAATGTTATGATTCCTGTACATCATTGATGGTATTACGGGATGATATGGTGTGAATATAGGTTATGGTTACTGTCTAGTATGTTATGGTTACTGCATATTATGTTACGGTTACTGTTGATTAATGAGCGAGTGGAGGAGCGCACAGGGAGGGGTATGGTTACGTGAGAGGAAAACTATCGGAGCTTTTTCTAGTGTTGACTGTATAAGGGTCAATGGTACGGGTACTGTCGGGTGTCTCAGGGGGGGTGGTTGTGGATATGGGTAGTTATGGTTGCTGGGTAGACGTTATGTTATGGGTGGGTCGGTCCATCCATGTTGGAGGTACTGTAATAGATGATGTTTAACGGTCCCCCCTGCGTGGCTGATGGGAGGCAGATGTGCTCGGGTTCTGGATATAATGCGGTTACTGTATATTAATGTTATGCTTACACTGTAATTAATGTTATGATTACTGTAATTAATGTTACGGTTACTGTATATTAATGTTACGGTCACTGTATATCGTGGTGTATGGTTACTGTATAAGCATGTTATGGTGACTTATATCAGTTTACGGTTACTGTATATAATGTTATGTTACTGTATATTACTGTACGGTTCCGTCTATCAGCGTTTACGGTTTACTGTATCTTAATGTTATGGCTACTGTATATTAATGTTTCGCTACGTATATCAGTGTTACGGTTACTGATATATGTTATGGTACTGTATATTAATGTTACGGTTTACTTTACATAAATGTTCCGGTTACTGTACACATCAATGTTTATGGTTACTGTATATTAAATGTTACGGTACTGTACAGCATGTTACGGTTACTGTTATTATGTATTTACTGTATAATTATTTTACAGTTACTAGCATATCCCTGTTTACCGTTACTGTATATTAGCTTATATATACCTATATCAATGTTACTGTTACTGTATTCAATGTTACTTTATAGCAATTATAACCCCCCCCTTCCATTATTCCCTATGGGCATAAGCTGTAAAAAATATTCCCTATAATCGGGGGCGCGCTCTACGCAGTAGCGCGCCGATAATATCACGAAGTACCTGAAAAAAGTACCTTGTCTAATGAAAGAGCCGTCTACGCCGGAGCAAGATGAGAAGCCGGTGTTCTGTTAGATAAGCCGGAGGAAGTCAGAAGGGGTGCGGTCCTAGCTGTTAGACTCTCCGGGCCGGCCGGAGCACTGAAGCAGCAGGTGGGGTGGAACTGCCATGAGGAGCAGGGGTCCGCTGACCATATGCAGAACTACGGGGCAGGAGAGGAAAGAGCGTGGTGTGTGTGTGTGTGTGTGTGTCAGGTGTGTGGTGTGTCAGTGTGGTGTGTGCAGTGTGTGTGTGTGTCAGGTGTGTTTTGGTGTGTGTCAGGTGTGTTGTGTCAGGTTGTGTGTGTCAGTGGGGTGTGTTGGTTGTGTGTGTCGGTGTGTGTGGTGTGTCAGGTGTGTTGTTGTGTGGGTGTGTCAGGTGTGTGTGTGTGTGTGTGTGTGTCAGAGGTGTGTGTGTCAGGTAGGTGTGGTGGTGTGTGTGGTGTGTGTGTGTGTGTGTCAGTTGTTGTGTGTGTGTGGGTGTGTCAGGAGGAAAAGGGGCAGAAAAGAAGAATCACAGTATTGTGTGGTGAAAAGAGAATCGTAGTGTGTGTGTGGGGAACGGAGTGTGTGTGTGTGTGTGTGTGTGGTGTGTCAGGTGTGTGTTTTGGTTGTGGTTCCGGAGGCGAAAGGGGTCAGAAAAGACAATCATAGTGTGTGGTGTGGGGACAGCAGGCCTGTGGATGCACAATACCCTGTGTTTTGTTTATAAATGAGGGTGGGGTGGGTTAATAACGGCTAATGTCCCCCCTACTGAGGTAAAATTCATAGGGATTTAGAACGGCACCCTCGGAGTGCCCGTGGCCGTGTATAAAAGGCACTCCGCTCCGCCGTCGTACTTTTATATGGTCCCGGGAATGCCTCGGTGAATCTAATATTCTTTAATGTTACAGTAGGGGTACATATATCCACTATATATTCAGTGTTCCATCTACTGTATATTTCGATGTTAGATTACTGCATATCAATGTGCTTACTGTATATAATATTAACGGTCACTGTATATCAATATTATGATTACTGTATTTTAATGTTATGGTTGCTGTTATATCAATGTTGTTTGCTGTATATTAATGTTACGATTACTGTTATTATTATTGTTTTACTTGTAATTACTTGTTATGGTTACTTGTATATTAATGTTTACGGTTTCTGTAATTTATGTTACGAGTACTGGTATTTATTCTTGTTACTGTATATTAATGTTAAATGGTTGGCTCTTATATTATTTACGGTTACTCTTATATTAATGTTTACGGTTTTACTGTATATTAATGTTTACGGTTACTGTATATTTGTTACAGTTTAACTTAATATCTTATGTTCACTGTATTCAATGTTATGTTTTGCTGTAATTAATGTTCACGGGTACTGTATATTAATGTTACGTTCTGTTATTAATGTCTACGTGTTACTGTATATTATGTTAACGGTACTGTATATAATTATTTTGGTACTAGTATCAAGTTGCGGTTCTGTCATCTTAATGTTACGTTTTTCCTGTATACATTAATGTTACGGTTACTGTATCTTACTGTTACGGTTACTGTAATTATTATTGGTACTTGTTGTATCAATGTTCCTGGTGTCTGTATCTACTGGTTACGGTTACTGTATCATTAAAGTTACGATTTACTGTATATTATTATGGTTTACTGTATATCAATGTTAATGGTTGCTGTAGTATAATGTTTCCTAACCCCTACTGAATATTAATCTTCCATTACTGTCTACTCAGTGAACGGTTACTACTGTATCTCCGTTGTTATGGATACTGGTATAGCAATGTTATTTTGCTGATTCAGTATTACTGTTAAGATCCATGTTTCGGTTATGTATAATCCATATTATGATTACTGTATTTTATTTAATTGTTTCTGTTCTCAATGTTGTTGTTAACTGTATATTAATGTTACGGTTACTGTATATTAATGTTATGATTACGTATATCATTATTGTTTTACTGTATATCATGTTATGGTTTACTGTCTATCATTGTTACGGTTCCTATATCTCAGTGTTTGGACTGTATAGCAATGTTATTTACTGGATATCATTGTTACTCCTGTTAATGTATATCAATGTTAGGTAAGGTATATCAAATGTATAATGGTTCTGTATATTAATTTTACAGTTAACTGTACCTTAGAGTTATGTATACTGTATTCCATGTGTACTGTTACTGTTTATCAATGTTTTACTACTTTATCAGCAATGTTATTGTTACCATATATCCGTGTTGGCTTTTTCCGTTTACTGTATCTGCATCGTGATGATTACTGTTATCAGTCCTTACGTTACGTATATTAATGTTTCAGTTACTGCCAATCATTGTCCTGGTATATACATTAATGTTTACGGTTTACTGTATATCAATGATCGGGGTTTCTGTATATTTGTGTTACGGGTTTACTGTATATCAATGTTACGGTTACTGTCATATTCAGTTACAACCGTCACTGTTTATAAATGTTATGGTTTACACTGAGTAATGCATTGTTTCGGTGACTGTATAATCATGATACGTTAGTGATGGCTACAAAATTCGAGCAGAACTTTATGAGTTTGGGACAACTCAATCTATTCGAACTAGTTTCAGGTTCAACTAGTTCGTTTTTTGGAATGTATCTTCGCTAACCCTCAATTAGCCTTTCGACTTTCAGTACCTTTGAATGTATCGGTCCAACCAACCCTCAAAAGTATAATTTAACAGTTACTACTACTGTATATTATGTTACGTGACTGATATCATCATTGTTCAGATTACTGTAAAAGATCATTTTAACTGTGACTGTGTAATTAAATGTTCCGGTGACTGTATTAATGTACAGTTACTGTATTTAATGGTTACAGTTACTGTATAAAAAATTAATGTTACGTGATGTATATCGTGTTACGTTTACTGTCTAGTCCTTTTACTATCAGGTGACTGTGTGTTATTAATGTTTACGGTGACTGTAAAGTATATATGTTACAGTTTACTGTATATTAATGTTACGGTACTTATATATGTTCGGTGACTGTTATCATGTTACTGTACTAGTTATTATTTTAATGGGTGTTTGTAATATCACTATTACAGTTACTGTACATTCGTGTTTATGGTTACTGTATAATTACTGTTCCCGCTGACTGTACATCACAGTGTTACGGTGACTGTTAATTAATGGGTTCGGTTGACTGTATATCATGTTAGGTTCCTGTATATTATGTTAACGATGACTATATATTGATTTTTGTTATTGTATATTAATGTTAGGTGAACTGTTATCTCAGTGTGACGGTTACTGTATATTAAATGTTATGGTGCTTGTAGTCAATTAGTACATTCTGTACACAGTGTTACTGTTCTGTATATTAATGTTTGGTGACTGTGTCTAAAATGTTACGGTTACTGTATATTATGTTACAGGTGACTGTATATTAATGTTACGGTGACTTTGTATTAATGTTCGGTTACTGTAGATTAATGTATGGTGAACTGTAGTATTAATGTTACGGTGAGCTGTATATTACTGTACGGTTACTGTATATTATATATACGATGACTATATATTGATTTTAATTTGATTGGTAATTATAATGTTTACAGGTGACTGTTATCTCAGTGGACGGTTCCTGTATTAATGTTATGGTGATTTGTATACAATATAAACAGTTACTGTAATCAGTGTTTTATACGTTACTGTACTATTAAGTTTTCGGTGACTGTGTATAAATGTACGGTTCCTGTATATTAATGTTACGTGCTGTATATTTAAGTGTTTCGGCGTGCTGGTGTATTAATTTAACGGTTACTGTATATTAATGTTAACGGGGCACTGTTGATTAATGTTACGTGACTGTAGATCAGTGTTTGGGTTTTCCTGTATAATTAATGTTATGTGTTTTGTAAGGTTCAATAATTACAGTTAATGTACATCATTGTTACGGTTACTGTCATATTAATTTTTACTGTGACTGTGTAAATTAATGTTACGGTGACTGTAATTAATGTTACGGTGCCTGTATATTAATGTTCTGGTGACTGTATATGCCGTGTGACATGACTGTATATCATAGTTATCCGGTTACTTAATATTGAATTTTGATGTTGATTGTATATTAATGTTCGGTGACGATAGTAATGTTAACGGTGACTGTATATAATTGTTACGGTTTCTGTATTAATGTTATGTTGCATTGGTCTATCCATCATTACAGTTACTGGTTACATCATTGGTTACGATTCTGCATATTAATGTTACGGTGACTGTGTATACTGTTACGGTTCTTAATATTAATTTTTCCGGTTACTGTATATAATGTTACGGTACTGTATAGTATGGTACGAATACTGTATATCAGTGTTACGGGTTCTGTACATAAATGTTATCGGTGACGTAATCTCAACTATTACAGTTTCTGTACATCAGTTTTTACGGTGACTGTATAATGTTACGGTGACGTGTATTAATGTTTACGGTACTGTATATATAATGTTACAGTGACTGTATATTAATGGTACTGTTACTGGATATTCCTGTTACTGTGACTGTGTAATTACTTTTCAGTTATACTGTATTAATGTTACGGTGACTGTATATTAATGTTACGGGGACCTATAATATTATTTTACAGATGACTGTATTTCAGTGTTCGTTACTGGTACATCAGTGTTACGGTTACTGATATTAATGTTGGTGACTGTGTATTAATGTTCAGTGCACTGTATATAATGTTCGGTGAATGTTTGTAATTAATGTACGGTGACTGTTTATTAATGTTTACGTTACTGTCCTATTAATGTTCCGGTGACTGTATATTAATGTTACGGGGACTATATATTTATGGTTCGGTGAACTGTATTTCAGTGTGTTACGGTTACTGTATCAGTCGTGTTAGTTCCTTATATTGAAATGTTATGGTGCTGTGTATTATGTCCGGTACGTATATTAATGTTCCGGTTACTGTATATTCATGTTACGGGGAATCATTTTATTTTACCAGTTACTGTACTTTCAGTGTTACGGTTACTGTATCATCGTGTTACGGTGACTGTGTATTATTTACGGGTGAACTGTATATAATGTTTCGTACTGTATATTAAATGTTTCGGGACTTACTTTAATTTTCAGTGACTGTTATCAGTGTTCGGTTACGTAACATCGTGTTACGGTTTACTGTAATAATTAAATGTTATTGGACTGTATTTCAATATTACCATATATTCATGTGTACGTTACTGTGTTTTTTATTTGTCTACGTAGAAGATCCTAAGGCAACACAACTGTAAAAAAACAGCGTGTTAACACATCAACATTAGCTCCCCATCTGAGTCCATTTTGAACTAAAAATAATAATCGGCACGCTTTCCTTCTCTTGGGACAGAAGCCATGTTTCTGAATAAGCTGATTTTACAAAACATTTTCATTAGATCCTTTTCCCAACCCATTTGAATTGGTAGCTGGCCAGCGAGCCATTATGGGAAAGATTAAAATTCCATATATTTATTCTTCTCAGCTTCTCTGACACTAGTTAACAACAAGTGTCATATTACCATGTTTTAGATTTTTTTTTTAAATCTATCAAACACAACACGTTCCCCCTTCCCTCTGTGCATTTATCACATTAGAAATGATGTTTGTCAGCTGACGATGTGGTAATATATCCGTAACACTAATATACAGCACGTAACACTGATATACAGTAAACCGTAAACTATTGTTACAGAACCGTAACACTGATATACAGTAACCGTAACACTAATATACAGTAACATAACACTGATATACACAGTAACCGTAACACATGATATTCAGTAACCATAACACTTGGTATACTGATATACAGTAAACATAACAATGATATACAGTAACCGTAACACTGATATACAGTAACCGTAACACTAATATACAGTAACCATAACACTGATATACAGTAACCGTAACACTGATATTCAGTAACCATAACACTGGTATACTGATATACAGTAACCATAACACTGATATACAGTAACTGTAACACTGATATACAGTAACCGTAACACTGATATACAGTGACCGTAACACTGATATACAGCAACCGTAACACTGATATACAGTAACCGTAACACTGATATACAGTAACCATAACACTGATATACAGTAACCGTAACACTGATATACAGTAACCGTAACACTGATATACAATAACCATAACACTGATATACAGTATACAGTAACCGTAACACTGATACAGTAAACATAACACTGATATACAGTAACCGATAACACTGATATACAGTAACCTAACACTGATATACAGTACGTAACACTGATACAGTAAACGAACACTGAATACCGTAACCGTAACACTGATATACAGTAACCTAACACTGTATACAGTGACCGTAACACTGATATACAGTAACCGTAACACTGATATACAGTAACATAACAATGATATACAGTAACAAAGGATCTTTTTGTTGCTTCCACCACAAATGTACAGGTTAATATTTTTAGAGCTTGAAGTTGCAACCAGTTACGGTCGTATGACCGGTTAGTGAGAGTTTTAGACTATACAGTAACCGTAACACTGATATACAGTAAACATACATGATATACAGTAACCGTAACACTGATATACAGTAACCCTAACACTGATATACAGAAACGGTAACACTGATATACAGTAACCGTAACACCTGATATACAGTAACCCAACACTGAATACAGTAACCTTAACACTATATACAGCAACCGTAACATGATTACAAGTAACCCGTAACACTGATATACAGTAACCGTAACATGATATACAGTAACCGTAACACTAATATACAGTAACCAAAACACTGATATACAGAACCGTAACACTGATATTCAGTAACCATAACACTGGTATACTGATATACAGTAACTATAACACGATATACAGTAACCGTACACTGATATACAGTAAGCGTAACACTGATATACAGTAACCGTAACACTAATATACAGTAACCATAACACTGATATACAGTAAAACGTAACACTGATATTCAGTAACTATAAACACTGGTATACTGATATACGTAACCATAACACTGATATACAGTAACGGTAAACACTGATATACAGTAACCGTAACACTGATATACAGTGACCGTAACACTGATATACAGCAACCGTAACACTGATATACAGAAACCGTAACACTGATAACAGTAACCGTAACACTGAATACAGTAACCATAACATGATATACAGTAACCGTAACATGATATACAACCGTAACACTGATATACAGTAACCGTAACACTGATATACAGTAACCATAACACTGATATACAGTAAGTAACACTGAATATCAGTAACCGTAAACATGATATACAGTAACGTAACACTGATACAGTAAACATAACACTGATATACAGTAACCGTAACACTGATATACAGTAAACATAACATGATACATACTACAGAATACAGTATCGTAACACTGATATACAGTAACGGTAACACTGATATACAGTAACGTAACAATGATAACAGTAACCGTAACACTGATATACAGTAACCATAACACTGATATACAGTAACCTTGATATACAGTAACCGTAACACTTATATACAGTAACCATAACACTGATATACAGTAACAAAGATCTTTTTGTTGCTTCCACCACAAATCTACAGGTTAATATTTTTAGAGCTTGAAGTTGCAACCAGTTACGGTCGTACGACCGGTTAGTGAGAGTTTTAGACTTGGTTTGTGGTGGTTGCACGGTACTGGAAGAGGCACTAGTACAAACGTCGCAAGCCTATTTACCAGTGGGAACATAAGTACAGTTTAAGCCATTTCATTTCAATATATAATTCACAAGTCTGTCATTTGTCTTACTTTTTGAGATTATTCAGGTCCTTCCATTTTGCCCGACAAGCCAAGGCATTTGCAATCAAACAGAGAACGTCACACTTTCCTTTATTTGGTTTACTTTTCATTCCATTGGGATGGAGGTTAGTTCATATTAGTTTGCCTAATTGTGTACGGAGAGTTCCTTGTATTAACTAAAGTAAAATTTGCTTTAAATCCTCCTTGGCACTGCAATCCGTGCAATCCGTGATGGATCCCTTACTGATTACATGGAGGAAAGGCAATGATGTGATGTACATTTGCCCTCTTGCCATTCTCAGTAAGTGACAGATTAGTCGTTTTTTTAAGGCCACTCACTCCTTGTGTTTTTTGTTTTTGTTAAACTTTGTTCAAAAAATGTTTGTCGTTAACTTTCTTGCTGCCTTGACTTTATTCCAAACTATATATCTCCAAATTACTTTTCTGTTTCCTCTGTAAAGATCTCAGAAGGTTCCATCTTCTTTTTTATATTTTTTACCTTTTAATGGGCCACACGGGTATTGACTGTTACTTTTATTCCCTAAGAAATATATTTAGGAGAATAATCCTCGCATTGTGTTTAGTATCTGTATGGTAAGAGTAAAATCTGATTTAAGTTACAGTTTGTCTCATTTAAAATCTTTTTTAACCCAAATCAAGTGACAGTCTTCTGTGGTCCCATTGCCAAGGATGTTTATTATTCTGATATTTGTAATACTTAATGATATTTTCTATGTTGTTAGTGATAATTAAAGCTGATAGAACACGTTATAGTTAGGCTGGGTTCACACTAAATATGGCCGAACTCCGCTGTAGATTCCATATTTTTTTGAATTTTTAAACCTATTGTTGTCAATGGGAGTTAAAAAAATCCGAAAGTTCAGACTACAATGAAGGTATAAATAGCAATGGTAACTTACTGTAAATGGCTCAGGACCTGGGGAATGGTCTGGGGAACACAACATCAATTCCCAACATATAAAAAATAAAACACTCCAGAACTGGAAATCCGCAAAATCCGTTCCAGAAATCAATGAAATCCGATTTGAATCCGACACAATGACCAATATTATTTTGGAAATATCTGTGGCATTTTTTTGCCAGCTGACGACCAATGCCAGACGATTGGACAAAAGATGATATGATATTTCAGGCCCAGTCGATAGCGGAGAATTGTGGTGGGCCCAAAAAATCTACCTGTGTTACCAAGACTTCGAGGTTTTACTAATTACTGACAATAATGCTTGTTCATAAATGTAATTATGTCTTTCCATTGCTGTATCGGAGAACTCCCCTCTAGTTATTCAATAAAAACAACAACAAATACATAAATGCATTTAAAGGGGAACTGTGGTCTCCATACAAGGGGCTTTATAAAAAGGAGACACTACTACTATACCTTAAAATAACTTCATTAAGGATAGTGCTGTAGCTTCAGTCCATCCAATATTATAGCAGTATAAAGGGTTTTCTCTGCTGGGATAGAGCATCATCAGCTGCATCTTCAACCCCCCAACTTCTTAATCATTTTTAAAGTTAGCCACATGCCTGAAAGAAATGTTTTTCTCTCCCTAAAGTGTCCATAGGTAGAGAAAAGGACAGATAATGGCTGCAGGTCTGAACTAGCTTTAGAAAAGATTGATTTTTGGGAGTGGATCATATGACAACGGACCCACATGCCTGTCACAGAGACATAGAGGCAGGACAGACTGGAAAGTGTAATTTACAAGCCTATATTTAAGATCCAGAGAAGCTAGAGGCATCCTCTAGGCTTGTTTTAAATGTTTGAGTTATTTTAATTAATCAACATTGGTGTAGATACCACAATTACCCTTTACTCTTATACCATAATATTCATATTATATACATTACAAGTACAGTATTAAATTATCATATGTAGCAAAAATAGGGCACAGGTAATCTATAGGAACCCTGTAATAGGGGAGGTGCAAGTAAATGGCCAAAAATACAATAGCTAGCAAACAGAGAAAGCCAACTGCAACACTCTACTGTAAAATGTTAAAAATCCTTTAATATATTCACAGGGATATAGCAATTAAAAAACACATACATTCTACCTTCAACATCTATGTACAAATATATTGCAGTGACAAGGAGGTAAGTGCCTAAATGTATCACATACAACTGTACCGTATCGTTGTGTAACAGAAGTAAGTAGAATTCACAAGGTCCAGGTAACTGCAAGTAAAGTGCTTTGTATCTAAATGCGATGAAAAGGTAGAGGGCTTAAAGCAGGCAGTCAAGCAGTTTTTTTTTATAGAAAATGTTAAAAATTTTTAATTATATTCACAGGGATATAGCAACTAAAAACACATACATTCTACCTTCAACATCTATGTAAAATGCAATACAGTATATACAATATATACTCAACTGCCTGCTTTTAGCCCTTGTGACTGTGAATTCTACTATTTGTTACACAACGATACGGGACAGTGTATGTGATACATTTAGGGTACTTACCTCCTTGTCACTGCATTATTATTGTACATAGATGTTGAAGGTAGAATGTATGTGTTTTTAATATATGCGATATCTCTGTGAAATAATTAAAGGATTTTTAACATTTTTAAGGGTTGCAGTTTGGCTTTCTCTATGCTAGCTAATAATGTGGCTTAGAAAGAAGTATGTACATATGATGTGCAATATTGTAAATAAATATAAGGGCACTTAAATGTCATGTCAACCCTCCAACAAAATTATACACACCTTCCCCATTCTCAAAAACCCTGAATAGTTACATGTGCATGGGAGATGGCTTGGGAGCAGAGCAGTTAGTCATTGGACGTGACATAAAAGAATCTACAGGGAAGTCTTACAGCTGGGTATATATTGTGGTCTGGAGGTTTGGGTGATGAAGAAGGGATGTATACATTTGTGTCTGGGGTGGACATTAGAAATGGCCTAACTTCCTAAAGTTCGGTTTGCTTTTGAATTTTCGAACTTCAGTAAAAGTTTGATAGTTAAAAAAGGGATGGTACTACTATCGAACAAATTCGAGGGTTATCACTGAATTTTAGGATTATGGAACGCTGCATTCTAGGGTTATGGTTGAATTTGAGGGTTATCAAGCACCAGATTCAGGTTTATGGATCGCTAAAGTCGAGGTTATCAACGAATTTGAGGGTTACCGAACACCGCATTCTATGGCTATAGAGCTCTAAGTTGAGGGTTATTGATTCGATCAATAATCCTTGAATTTTTGAGTTTGAAAAGTCCGCAAAATTCAAAGTTCGAAGCGTACAAAAAAGTCAGAGTTCATACAAACTCATAAATCTGCTTCTGAATTCTAGTCCATCTCTAGTGAATAGGCCATTTAAAGATTTTTTATATGATATATTATACCAAGTATGCTGTATATTATATAGAATAGTAATATATTTCATTCAATTTCATTATCAAACACACATCTTTCTTTTTATTCTTATACTGAATATAAGCAAATAAGCAGATACTTAATTAATGTCCATGTAATATGACCATTAAATCCCTATGAGAAACAAAGGCATTTAATCATCCCAGGGCACCTGCATTAAGGTCTAATGAAAAGGTAAGTTCTATGATTTCTTCTCTTAGTAGCTCCAAATGCAGATAAAATCACTCAGCAAGATCATCAATGCCATGACACCATGTCCTGTATGCGCCATGTGCAGCCAGGGGGGACCTACCCAGACTTTATCGTCCTTTAATAGCCCTAATGGTAATGTTAATATTGACAATTAAAGGGCAATTATAGTGAGAAAATAGGTTTTTTTAATTTCTTCTTAATGTATCCTATAAGTCATCCAATCCACCAGGGTACCTTTTGTTTCTTTAAATCTACATAGTCCCGAGATATAAGCCTTTGAATATGCTGTGATTTGTAGGAGCTGCTACACCTCATCTGTCACTCAAAGGCACACACCCACACAATCCAAAGCTCCCAGCAGTACTGTCACACACTCTCTCACCCACATATATGTACCATGTGCAACATATAGTCAAATGCTGTAGTGCTAAACACAATCAATAAACCATAACCCAGCAATATGAGCATAACACACTAAAAACAGCCCCCCCCCCAAAAAAATCTTACATACATACAAAACCAGTGACTCAAATGGAACACTAATACAGTATATATAATACAGTAATACAGACTATACCAAACAAGACACACAGTGCAATCTATGAAATATAAAAGACTAAAGCAACTGAAATGTGATCAGGATAACAAGCAGTGCACTGTGTTTGTGAAGGTCTCACTACAAGCTGCTGTTACACTGACTCTCTCTTCAGTGATTCTGATCTCAGCTAAGCAGGGGGAGAGATATGAACTTTAGGTAAAAAGTAAATAACAATTAGCAAAGTTAGAGAACAGGCAGAGTTCAGTAACTTACTTTAAGAATCTCAGCACCACTTGTCCTCTCTCCCCTCTGCCCCTCCCTTCAGCATATTGCACTTTATTCCACACTTTGATTGCTTGCAGTCTAGCTCTGGAAGGGAGGGGTCAACAGGATTTCAGCACTTCATTTTAAAGTCCTTTCAACTGACATGCTCGGACTCTGTATACAGCCCGTCACTGCTTGAGGGGGAGTAGACAGAGAGGGGAGGGGGACTACACAGCTTGGTACAAACTTCTGCCAGTGTGAAGAAACGAAGCCACACAGAAACATGAAAGTAAGGCAGCTTATACTAAGTGATCTATACATTGTATACAGACAAAGTTTTTTTTCACTATAGTTGCCCTTTAAAAACCCTTTTTTTAAAACTTGGGATATTATAGATGACAATCATTTACCTTTCTTCAGTATCTAATAATGTGTAAACACTAAACAGACATTAGCATTTGTTATCTTCCATAAATGGTTCATTTTATATCAATCCAAATTTGGTCCTGTGCATTTCTGAAAGCATATGAAATGTTTAAATGTTTATTAAAACACCAGCAACCCACTCATCAAAAAGATGCCATGTTTTATCTAGAAATTAAACACCCCAAAACTCCCTTTAAAAGTTAAAACCTTCAATAACCTATTAAGTATTATCAGGGTGATGTCATATTGGTCTCTGCACCCATATAAATGTAAATCCACATTATCCAATGTTAGCATGTTTTTTTATCTTCTTTTAGGGGGCCTACACCTTTTACAAAATGTTTGGGAAAATACACTCCTTGTATAAAACCCCCAAAAGCATAACCAGAGCTAAGAATACTTGCTCCTGTCTTGTCTGTAATGATAAATTGCAAGAGAAAAAATGTATTTTTATGATAGTGGCCTGAAGAGTTATTACACTTTCCATTCATGGATTTAGAGAATGTGCATGGAAATTGCCTCTTTTACAAAATCGCTCCTTCAGGTTCAAAACATTCGTTTTATATTTATGTGGGACGGATAACAGAACCAAACAATTAGATAGTTATTTAAACAATTTAAAGGGCAAATACTGTATATCCCCTAAACTTCTTCCAACAAAACTACCCTAGCCCAATATTACCTCTGTAAGGTGGGTTTTACCCTCATTTAGGCAATTGGCGAAGAGTTTGGGGCATTTCACACCAAAGCACCTACATAACTCTATGAGTTTTGTATATATTGATAGTAGAATAAGCTGTTCCTTTTAGCTTACTATATGCTCTTTTGGAGTTTGAGCCTTCATAAATTATTACTATAGTATAAAATGTGTCATTGTGATGTTCTGATAAGGGTTAAGTACGTGGACCGATGTAATATGGAATTGGCATCTCAGAAAGAGAGTGGGTTTATCTTGTTCCACTATTTAGTCACAATGTTCATTTGCAGTGTGGCAAATGCAAAGAAAATATCAAACAGAAAAAGAGGATTAAGTGATTATGGTCTTTGCATGAGGACATTGCAGGAAACATCAATTTAAGCCTTAATAAAATTACATGCAAACATAATTAGTTGTTACTTGTGTAGTCACTTTATGTTCTGTGCAGAAAACAAATTCCTCTACAAGGTCATTTTTAAAACATTTATAACCATCTATTTCAAGCTGGGTGAGATTAGACTAAATGTAATATTTTTAGTTGTTACCTAACAAGATATGGATATGGATAAATCTTTAAAGCCAATAAATAAATCAGGGATTCTTCATGTAGATGCTAAAGAAATGGAATTGATTGAAAAGTTAGGTAGCAAAATACTAAACCATTAAATGTGGCATAGAGAAGTCAATCACTGTCAAATAATGGACTCGCATTCGTGATATCGGCTCTTTATGCAAAGGGAGATGGAATGCCTGGCATGATCGAAGAAGACATCCCATCAGTGTTCACAGCAGTCCAACTCTAACACAATACCAGTTCTAGTGAAAAAAACAAACAAAAACAAAATGCAAACTCCAGACAACGTGTCCAGCTCTGTGCGATAGCTGTTAAAAACATTATTTGGGGATCTTTCTTAAAAAAAAAAGAAGAAAAACTTTCCATTCTCAATCCACAATCTACATTTACTGAAAATACCATGTAGGAAGCTTCCATTTGGGGGGTAGAGTTAACTGGAATTGTTTGCTCTCCTTGGAAATTTACATAAACACTTTATTTATTTGAAATGTGAAATTCTTATTGTGTGGCAACCTATAAGGTTTGGTGCAGAGGGCGCTTTGTTGAAATTTGTCTCATTTGATTGATACATTGACATTAATCACATGTTAGACAGTAGATTGCATCCTCTGTGACCAAAACCTCAACCTACCACCAATTACTGAACACAGAAACATGTAAAGCTCTTTAAGTCCCATGGAGAAAAAAGCTTTAGAAATGGTGTTGTATTGTTTATAGAAGGTAATGTATTGTATTATAGAAATGGTGTGTATTGTATTATAGAAATAGTGTTGTATTGTATTATAGAAATGGTGTGTGATTGTATTATAGAAATGGGAATGTTGTTATTATAGAAATGGTGTTGTATGTATTATAGCAATGGTAATGTATTGGATTAGAAATGGTAATGATGTATTATAGAAATGGGTTGTATTGTATTATAGAAATGGAATGTTATTGTAGTTATAGAAATGGTGGTATTGTATTATGAAATGGTGTTGTATGTATTATAGAAATGGGTTGTATTGTATATAGAAATGGTGTTGTATTGTATTATAGAAATAGGTGTGTATTGTTGTATAGAATGGTAAATGTATTGTATTATAGAAATGGTAATGTATTGTATTATAGAAATGGTAATGTATTGTATTATAGAAATGGTGTTGTATTGTATTATAGAAATGGTGTTGTATTGTATTATAGAAATGGTAATGTATTGTATTATAGAAATGGTGTTGAATTGTGTTTTAGCAATGGTAATGTATTGTATTATAGAAATGGTGTTGTATTGTATTATAGAAATGGTAATGTATTGTATTATAGAATGGTAATGTATTGTATTATAGAAATGGTGTTGTATTGTTATAGAATGGTGTTGTATTGTATTATAGAAAATGGTAATGTATTGTATTATAGAAATGGTAATGTATTGTATTATAGAAATGTAATGTTTTATATAGAAATGGTAATGTTTGTATTATAGAAATGGTTGTATTGTATTAGAAATGGTTAAGTATTGTATTATAGAAATGGTGTTGTATTGTATTTATAGAAATGGTAATGTATTGTGATTATAGAAATGGTGTTGTTGTATTATAGAAATGGTTGTATTGTATTTAGAAATGGTTGAGTATTATAGAAATGGTAATGTATTGTATTATAGATATGTAGTATGATGTAAGTATTGTATTAAGAGAATGGTAATGTATTGTATTATAGAAATGGTAATGTATTGTATTATAGAAATGGTAATGTATTGTATTATAGAAATGGTGTTGTATGTTATAGAAATGGTAATGTATTGTATATAGAAATGGTAATGTATTGTATTATAGAATGGTAATGTATTGTATTATAGAAATGGTATGTATTGTATTATAGAATGGTAAGTATTGTATTAGAATGGTAATGTATTGTATTATAGAAATGGTGTGTTGATATTGTATTATAGAAATGGTAAATGTATTGTATTATAGAAATGGTGTTGAATTGTGTTATAGAAATGGTAATGTATTGTATTATAGAAATGGTGTTGTATTGTATTATAGAAATGGTAATGTATTGTGTTATAGAAATGGTGTTGAAATTGTGTTATAGCAATGGTAATGTATTGTATTATAGAAATGGGTTGATATGTGTTATAGAAATGGTAATATTGTGTTATAGAAAATGGTGTTGAATTGTGTTATAGCATGGTAATGTATTGTATTATAGAAATGGTAATGTATGTTATTATAGAAAATGGTGTTGTATTGGTTATAGAAATGGAATGTATTGTGTTATAGAAATGGTGTTGAATTGTTGTGATAGCAATTGGTAATGTGTTGTATTTATAGAAATGGTAAGTATTGTGTTATAGAAATGGTGTTGAATTGTGTTATACAATGGTAATGTATTGTATTAAGAAATGGTAATGTATTGTATTATAGAAATGGTAATTATGGTATTATAGAAATGGTGTTGTATTGTGTTATAGAAATGGTAAATGATGTTATAGAAATGGTGTTGAATTGGTGTATAGCAATGGTAATGTATTGTATTATAGAAATGGTAATGTATTGTTATAGAAATGGTAATGTTGTATTATAGAAATGGTGTGGTATTGTGTTATAGAATGGTAAGTATTGTATTATAGAATGTAATGTATTGTATTATAGAAATGTGTTGTATGGTTATAGAAATGGTAAGATTGTATTATATGAATATTGTATTAGAAATGGTAAGTATTGTATTATAGAAATGGTAATGTATTGTATTATAGAAATGGTAATGTATGTGTTATAGAAATGGTAATGTATTGTGTTATAGCAATGGTGTGTATTGTAATAGAAATGGTGTTGTATTGTATAGAAATGGTAATGTATTGTATTATAGAAATGGTAATGTATTGATATAGAAATGGTAATGTATTGTATTATAGAAATGTGTGTATTGTATTATAAGAAATGGTGTTGTTATTGTATTATAGAAATGGTAAGTATTGTATTATAGAAATGGTAATGTATTGTATTATAGAAATGGTGTTGTATTGTATTATAGAAATGGTAATGTATTGTATTATAGAAATGGTGGTTGAATGTGTTTTAGCAATGGTATGTATGTATTAAGAAATGGTGTTGTATGTGTTATAGCATGTAAGTATTGTATTATAGAAATGGTGTTGTATTGTGTTATAGCAATGGTGTTGTATTGTATTATAGAAATGGTGTTGTATTGTGTATAGCAATGGTGTTAATTGTATTATAGAAATGGTGTTGTATGTGTTATAGCAATGGTAATGTTTTATAGAAAGGGGTGAATGGTGTTATAAGAAATGTGTTAAAAGTATTGTTTTGGGGGAATGGTGTTGTATTGTGTTATAGCAATGGTAATGTATTGTATTATAGAAATGGTGTTGTATTGTGTTATAGCAATGGTAATGTATTGTATTATAGCAATGGTAATGTATTGTATTATAAAATGGGTAAGGTATTGTTATTAAGAAATGGGTGGAATTGTGTTATAGCAATGGTAATGTATTGTATTATAGAAATGGTAATGTATTGTATTATAGAAATGGGTAATGTATTGTATTATAGAAATGTGTTGAATGTGTTATAGCAATGGTAATGTATTGTATTAGAAATGGTAATGTATTGTATTATAGAAATGGTGTTGAATGTGTTTGCATGGTAATGATTGTATATGAGAAATGGTAAATGTATTGTATTATAGAAATGGGTTGAATTGTGTTATAGCAATGGTAATGTATTGTATTATTTAAATACAATCTGTTCTGTTTAATGGACATGTCTACCCCTTTTGACAAAATGTGCCCTCAAAAAAACACTATTATCATATAACTCACCTGGCTTGGGTAGCTGTCCTTTAATAATGCCATGGCCATAACACCCGAAAGAGCAGCAGTAAGAAGAAAGGCACAGCTGGACTTCGTGGAGGATATCTTTTTTAGGAATGCCAGGGAGAGAGATATGCACTATGGGTTTAGGGGATCATGATTTGGGAAATATATTTGTCTGGGGGGGGACATACCCTTTCATTTCCCCCCAAAACGTTAATAGGAAGATTATTTGAAGGCACATAGCATTCCTATAATCTATTTCTTTAATAAAACAAAAGAATTGTGTTATAATTATCTTCCCCATTAACATTAGAGCAGCATCTATGATGCACATGATTCTAAGCAAGAGGTGCTTACATGAACCAGGTTTTATTATGTACAAAATACTAATATTTCTGTGTAAAAATTACAAATATCTTTCGTTTAGGGTGAGAGTCATAGAGTTGACTCCAATCAGATAGAAATCATATGTTAGGACCCTCCAAATCTGAAAATGGAAGTAGAATGGTCAGACCGTTCTAATTTTTATTTGCTGTTTGGTAAAGATTTACATGCGGAAATCCCCAACAACACAGCTGATAAGGACGTGTGAAAATCATTTAGCCAGACGCTTTCTATCTGAACTAACAGTTATTTTAGTCGATAGTTGATTTAGTGAAAAAAAGGTGAAAATACACAAAAAATTAAATATTAAGTGCATGCAAAAAACGTACAGAAAGTAGCATGCAGTGCATTTCAATAGTGTGAACGGTACTATTCTGTACTGAATTCAGTGTGGTCCTTGTGTTTTTTAAAAAAGAGTTCCCATGTTTCTGTTTGAAAGATCAAAACGTTCCACACAGGCATATTTCAGTGCTGCCCAGAGTATATGTGTTCAAATATTAAAATAAAGAATATCATAAAAGAAGTAGTGATTCCATAATACTGCTTCTAAAAATGATATATTGTGCAAAATTTATAATGTGGAAAGAAACTCTATCAGGGTTATTCAATAAAAGTTCTTATTGTAAAAATGGCACTAATTTTGCCCCAACCAATCAGATGTTAGCTTTCAAATGCTAAATAAGATCTGATTGGTTGGGGCAAAATTAGCACCATTTTAAACGATAAGAACTTTGTGTGAATCTCCCTGTATGTTTCTACTGTCCCACAATGTCGGTTTCAATTAAGAAGGGTAAGTAGGTTGACTTTCATACACAGGGTTATTGTGAAAAAATGACAGAATGTGTTGTAATGTTTTTTAGGGGGGAAGCAATTATTAGCCAGATTTCAGATTTTCTCTCTAAAATGTCTGTCTGGTGTCTTTCCCATAGCACTCAGTACAATATGGTGGGGATTTATGCACGTACAAGCTGGATAGAAAAAACCAATTCATTTACTGTGGCAGATTGATTTCACCAATCACATAAAGTCTGTTACGATATCAGTAATGGTATCACTGTGCCTCATCTGTAGGCCTGATGACTGCCAGTTCCAGCAGAATGAGCAGCACATTTTCAATTCAAGCATCAAAATCAGCTTCCATAGAATTAACGAAAGTGCTCTTTTCCGCCCGTTGAGCTGTTATTGGTAGAAAACCCAAAGAACATATATCTTATAATATATATATATATATATATATATATAATATATATATATATATAATATTCTTTACTCCACAAGGTTATGCTATTTAGATAGAAAGCAGGAAAATTAAAAAAAAAATAATAAAAACAGTTAGATCCAGGATTGGGAGAGGAATCCATATGTATGTTTGGATAAGGCTTTAGCCTTAATGTGGTTCATACACTACAAAACTTACCTCCTTCAACCACTGGCCAAAAACTTTGTGATAATTAAACATGATCTGGCCATAAACATCGTAAGGGTAAAACTGTTGCTCCACTCGGACATTACAATCAATTGACATTCCACTCGGATTTAAAGTCTAATTGGTCTAATGTTGAGGTAAGTGTGGCCAGCTTAACAATGCAATATTCTATAAAAAAATAAAATAAAATGGTTTTTTTAGTTTAAAAACGATCCCGTTGTATTTCTACTGGCACTTTTATTAAAATCCTGATAAAAAAAACCCATCCAAAGTGAAACAATTTATGACCATAGCGGGTTTGCAGGAACTTTGTTACACCCAAGGAGAGAAAAAGAATTGTATGAGCAATCAAAACAGTGCTTTTCCAGCCCACAGATTTTTTTATCCTGTGCTGCATTGCTAAAATGTTTAAAAAAAAGGCGTGATCAGTTAACTCTTATTTCCCCACAAAGCTAAAATGTTCACATGAGCAGTCGTCAGTATTACTTGTTATAGAACATTTTTATTCTGGGTAATATTCATAGCTAAACCAGTGGAACCCCATCCCCATCCTCAAAGACAAATGTTCAATAGTTAAATTTTTTTTATTCAATTTCTCTAGGATGGATCCTATAGTTTCAATGGGTTAAACAGTTAACTGCCTATGTTTTCAAATGATTTTTCACAAGATCCATAACTCATCATAACATAGAGGAAATACAGCTGTGATTTCTACAACTCTGCCACAATAAAGCGCACAGGCAGTTGTATTATAAGATGATACATGAGAAAGCATGATAAATGTATGGTGTTATGTTAATGAGTTACATATTATTGAATGTGTTTAAAATGAAGTTAAAAAAAGAACCAAGGTGGTAGCCTAAAAGCATTGATTTTCCTTTTAAAGGAATATCCCAAATAAGCCTGAAGAAGCTAGGGATCCTTCATTTCCAGTGCATGAGCAAGCTCACATCAGCAGCAGACAGCAGTTAATATATGCGTCTGGCTCAGTCTGGTCTACCAGCCAGGAATTCATCGAATTGTTAACATCCCTCCTTTTTGTATGCATGGCACATGATTCCCCTCTATTCCTCCCCCCCTTCTATGGTATTCTGTAGCTAAAGGTTTTTAGCTGTACCATGATCTGATTACCTAAAATAACATAAAAAATAATAATAAAATAAAAAATTTCACACACAACATATCAGTTCCTCTCTTTATTTTTAAATACTAAAGAAATTGTGGGTATAAAGACAAATATTTCATAAATGATTGAAAATTACGTCTGTATATGCAGGTGTACATATGCAAGAAGTATTTAGCAAAAAATCTTGTGTGCTGTAGGGTAAGTTTCCAGTTTTGTTAGCTAATTATTAACCAGTTCAACTGCATGATCCAACAGACATCTGGCTGCAACTAAATTAAGGCAAAACTAGCCACCCTCCTGCAAATAAATAAAGTAGGGTATTGGGGGTGGGTTGTATATTTTATTTTTTGTTGTACAAATTACATTTAATAATAGAGTTGCTATTACAATTACAGATTATAGAAAACAGAAAATATATTAAAACTATCACTTAACAGAAAGCCATGGTCATTTCATACAGGGCATCGGCCTTTAACTATGGTCCCTTTCAATATTACCAAGAAGTTATCCTTTTTACAAGAAAAGCTTTATAGATTTATAGTGAAGTCTTGGGAAGAAACATAAAGGAAAGTTTTGAATTTTGTAAAGGAAAAAACACAACCTAACCAAATTTTAAAAAGAAACATATTCTGTAAAAATGATAGACAAGCTGAAGGATTATTTGGAATATTTAACTGCATGTCACACTCACACACACCATAGCAATATATAGTGGCCATAATGTTCTTACTTTTCATAGCAGAAAAAGCACACACCATTGCAAATCATTTTTTTTGTAGACAATCAAAATAAATAAAGTTTATTGATTTAAAAGTACAATATAACTTACTTTCCTTAAATATATTTGTCTTTTTAAAGACACTCTAACAACATTATAAAAAAAATAAACTCAGCCATTTTAGAGGACTATTTTTATCTCAGACAGTTTTTTTTCCCTCCAGGTTTTATTCTTTCAAATATCCCAGACACACAATGAATACAGTCCAAAGCTGATGAATTCCCTCCGCCTAGGTCCCAAGAGCCTAACTTGTGATAGTTTCTAGAAAATCCTCAAGTTAGGGTCTCAGGGACTAGGAAAGTCCAACGTCACATCGCAGATTTCTCTCAATACATGTGGACATCGCAAACACCTCTCTCGCATTAGACAGTACATTTACTTCAACATATTTGAATTCACAAAAAGGATGTTTAAAAACATGGCTTAAGGTTTGCATTAGACAGAAAGCTCACAAAGGAATACCGAGCACATATTTACTCATTGCCTTCCGTATAATCGCACAATCATATTTTGGAGTAGTAATTTGCTACCGTGCCTAACTTGGGCCTAAGGATGAAGACTGCTGTTAATTGGTATTTGCAGAGGAAAAACAAACTGGAGACTGATATTTAGGTCTCATCCTGGTTTGCTGTCCTATGTCCTAATCTACAAGTGAAGGCTGAGGTTTGTTTTCCCCCTCATTTATTTCATCGATGAGTTATAGCAGGTGAACAAGAATCCGGAATATACGTACAAAATTTTAACGCTGCAGGAAAGGACAGAAACGACAGAAAGTATTAAATATTTTCCTATCACCAAGGGGCTTCTGGCTGATCTCATCCGGCACATTCGATTGATTTTCTCCTTACAGCTTCTATGTCTGGTATCATTTCCCCCCCCCCCAACTATAATGAGAATCCCTTGGAAGCATAGGATGAAATAATTGTTGCCCGGATGTTCTGTCAGCCGAGGGAGAAGAAATCCAGTGTGGACACGGAAGTCTGTGTGGTGGTTGAGATATTCTGTTAAAAGATAAAACACAAATAAAAGACAGAGAACAGTTAGTTGGTTGATAAATACAAAGACCTGTAAAATCCAAACAGCTAAAAAGAAAGAAAATGGTTACAAACAAAAGTAAAGACGCAAAAGGCGACCAAAGGAGAATTTAACATATAAATCATGAGGAGACGATTTCAGAAAAACACTTTTCAACACGAGAATTTTAGTATCCAATGCGGAAAAAGCGAAAAATTGGATTTTTAACATGTAAACGCTATGTGGACATCTTTTTTTTTTTAAATGAAAGGCTCGTAAAGAACAAAAAGAGACCCTGTCAGATATCAAGCCTTTCCCGTTTCCTGCCATTGCCTTTCTTATCTTAAAATAATGTTGTAGGGCAATGTTTGAACACAGTCTGCCGATGAACAATTAGAATGAAAAATCTTCCCCACCACAAAATATGGCATTAACATAATTGGATCCCCCCAACACGAAGACCCATCCTCTCAGAGAATACATCTGATGCTCCAAAGATTGAAATCAGTCAGATTTTTTAGTTGCTTTCAGACGTACCTTTGCATCCCTCGATGACTGGATTTTCCCTTCCACACACACACAGACAGCCACACACACACACCACTCTCGAAGACACACACACATACATACGAAATCAGGGCAAAGCAGCGGATGCTGACTCAGAACAGTTGTGTGTGGAGGGGGAGCAATCGGCTGGTATTTTCTTGCACTCATCATTAACATTAACTCACTCTCTAGTATCCACCCTCTTTTGGACTGCAAGACTGCAGCATTTGCATGATGCTGACATCCCAGTCCTTGCAGGTCAGACATCGGAAGGAGGGGAACAAAAGACCTCAATGCCCACAAGAATGTCTTTATCTTCCAACATGATTTTCTTAGGTCTTTACCTCCCCACTTCCGCTGATCCTATCTTCTGTTTGTCTGACTTTTTTGGTAAGCAAAATGCTTTTTGCTCTAAGATGGGTATGGTCTTTTTTCGTACCCTAAAGCCTTTTTACCCCCCCCCCAACAAAATCAATAGAAAATGATCTTCCAATGCAGTGGTAAAACCAAGTTCTGACATCAGACTTTCATTCTCATTTCTCTGTCTGAAGAACAGCAAGCAATCCAAGTACGCAACGTGATATAAGGGAACATAATGCCAGCAATTCTTTACAGTCCTAGAGTTTATACTACGCCTTCTCCTTTTTTCCCCTCTCCTCCTCACAGAACAAATGCTTGTGGAACAAGCTTTCCTATAGTACAGCTCTTGCAATCATGCCATGATCTGGTTGTGATCTGTGGTACAATAACTAAGCAAACAATTTTAGGCGTGCAAAATTCCACTGACTACTAACAAATTCTCAAATACCCAAGATTTAAATCTTTTGAAGTGTTGTCTGTTTCTATCGCGTAATCAATAACTGGGAGGACAATAGCCTTTTTATTTTTAACCATATGATTGCCACATAGAACTTCAAGGTAGGGTTGTAGCTTGACCCCAAGAGGTTAATCCTGTCTTCTGCCTTCTCAACATAAGATTAAAGTTGATGTGAATATTAAACATAAATATCTGAATTTCCGTGGTTGTATCTCTATTGTTACTCGGATAACGTAAGGCACAGAATCAGTTTTGCATTTCAGTGTCGATCCTTTGTTCTACAAGTTACGACACACTTTTCCCCCAAGGAGTTGGGAGTTAATGTACTTTATCAGATAATCTCTTATAAGATTAGAAATAAAGATAACATGCCACTTATAAAATGAAAATCTGAAGCTTTACCGTGGTATATAGACACCAAACTTACTTTATAGAGGAATCCCAGAGTACCCTGCATCACTGCAGTAGTAAATTAAGAAAAATACTAAAAAAAAAGCATGTGTCTGCAAACTAAGGGGAATTTGTCTAAAACCTAAAAAGTAGTATATGAGACTCCAACAGAAATGTATTGCCTTGGGTAGGGAGGCGTCCTAAATAACTACTTTGCTCACCTTTTAACACACATCCTGGGAGTATGGGACATAGCTGAATATATAGACATGTTTCACACTACATTACTTCTAGCCACGTAAAAGCCAATACAAATATGAACAAATGAAAAACAAATGTTAGTTGGTAAGAAAACGTTGAAATGAACTATTTGCACCATTCGGCATTGTCCACTGGTAAAGATAAACACATGCGCCATGAAAAAGTGTTAACGGACCGATAGCGATTTTTTTAAAATAAAAATAAATTTCATCTGTTCGGATTCTTTCTATTTTTGCTCCATATCAATATCCTTTGTTGCCTTTTTATTCTTTTCCACAATATTCAGGTAAAATAAATACTATGATTTCCCTTCATATCAGACGAGTTTACCAAAAAATAAAAAAGGGGGGGCAGAGAACTGATATACAGTAACCGTAACACTGATATACAGTAACCGTAACACTAATATACAGTAACCATAACACTGATATACAGTAACCGTAACACTGATATTCAGTAACCATAACACTGGTATACTGATATACAGTAACCATAACACTGATATACAGTAACCGTAACACTGATATACAGTAACCGTAACACTAATATACAGTAACCATAACACTGATATACAGTAACCGTAACACTGATATTTCAGTAACCATAACACTGGTATACATGATATCAGTAACCATAACACTGATATACAGTAAACTGTACAATGATATACAGTAGTAACCGTAACACTGATATACCGTGACCGAACAATGATAACAAACGTAACACTGATATACAAGTAACCGTAACACTGATATACAGTAACAATAACACTGATAACAGTAAACCGTAACACTGATATACAGTAACCGTAACACTGATATACAATAACCATAACACTGATATACAGTATACAGTAACCGTAACACTGATATACAGTAAACATAACACTGATATACAGTAACCGTAACACTGATATACAGTAACCGTAACACTGATATACACGTAACGGTAACACTGATATACAGTAACGTAACACTGATATACAGTAACCGTAACACTGATATACAGTAACCATAACAATGAATACAGTACCGTAAACACTGATATACAGTAAACGTAACACTGATATACAGTAACCATAACACTGATTACAGTAACAAAGGATCTTTTTGTTGCTTCCACACAAATTACAGGTTATATTTTAGAGCATTGAAGTTGCAACCAGTTACGGTCGTATGACCGGTTAGTGGAGTTTTGACTATACAGTAACCATAACACTGATATACAGTAACTGTAACACTGATATACAGTAACCGTAACACTGATATACAGTGACCGTAACACTGATATACAGCAACCGTAACACTGATATACAGTAACCGTAACACTGATATACAGTAACCATAACACTGATATACAGTAACCATACCACTGATAACAGTAACAAAGGACTTTTTGTTGCTTCCACACAAATGTAACAGGTTAATATTTTTAGAGCTTGAAGTGTGCAACCAGTTACGGTCGTATGACCGTTAGTGAGAGTTTTAGACTATACAGTAACCGTAACACTGATATACCTAAACATAAAAACACTGATATACAGTAAACCGTAACACTGATATACATAAACCGTACACTGTATCAGAACGGTAACACTGATATACAGTAACCGTAACACTGATATACAGTAACCCTAACACTGATATCCAGTAACCTTAAACTAATATACAGCAACCGTAACACTGATATACAGTAACACCGACACCGTAACACTGATATACAGTAACCGTAACACTGATATACAGTAACCATAACACTGATATACAGTAAAAAAGGATCTTTTTGTTCTTTCCACCACAAATGTACAAGGTTAATATTTTTAGAGCTTGAAGTTTGCAACCAGTTACGGTCCGTATGACCGGTTAGTGAGAGTTTTAGACTATACAGTAACCGTAACACTGATATACACTTAAACATAACACATAGATAATACAGTAAACCTAACACTGATATACAGTAACCGTAACACTGATATCCAACAACGGTAACACTGATATACAGTAACCGTAACACTGATAATAACAGTAACCTAACACTGATATACATGTAACCTACACTAATATACAGCAAAAAAAACCGTAACACTGATATACAGTAACCACCGTAAACACTGATATACAGTAACCGTAAACACTGATATACAGTAAACCGTAACACTAATATACAGTAACCAACACTGATATACAGTAACCGTAACACTGATATTCAGTAACCATAACACTGGTATACTGATATACAGTAACTATAACACTGATATACAGTAACCGTAACACTGATATACAGTAAGCGTAACACTGATATACAGTAACCGTAACACTAATATACAGTAACCATAACACTGATATACAGTAACCGTAACACTGATATTCAGTAACTATAACACTGGTATACTGATATACAGTAACCATAACACTGATATACAGTAACGGTAACACTGATATACAGTAACCGTAACACTGATATACAGTGACCGTAACACTGATATACAGCAACCGTAACACTGATATACAGTAACCGTAACACTGATATACAGTAACCGTAACACTGATATACAGTAACCATAACACTGATATACAGTAACCGTAACACTGATATACAGTAAACATAACACTGATATACAGTAACCGTAACACTGATATACAGTAATCGTAACACTGATATACAGTAACGGTAACACTGATATACAGTAACCGTAACACTGATATACAGTAACCGTAACACTGATATACAGTAACCATAACACTGATATACAGTAACCATAACACTGATATACAGTAACCGTAACACTGATATACAGTAACCATAACACTGATATACAGTAACAAAGGATCTTTTTGTTGCTTCCACCACAAATCTACAGGTTAATATTTTTAGAGCTTGAAGTTGCAACCAGTTACGGTCGTACGACCGGTTAGTGAGAGTTTTAGACTTGGTTTGTGGTGGTTGCACGAGTACTGGAAGAGGCACTAGTACAAACGTCGCAAGCCTATTTACCAGTGGGAACATAAGTACAGTTTAAGCCATTTCATTTCAATATTATAATTCACAAGTCTGTCTATTGTCTTACTTTTTGAGATTTATTCAGGTCCTTCCATTTTGCCTGACAAGCCCAAGGCATTTGCAATCAAACAGAGAACGTCACACTTTCCTTTATTTGGTTTACTTTTCATTCCATTGGGATGGGAGGTTAGTTCATATTATGTTTGCCTAATTGTTTACGGAGAGTTCCTTGTATTAACTAAAGTAAATTTGCTTTAAATCCTCCTTGGCACTGCAATCCGTGCAATCAGTGATGGATCCCTTACCTGTATACATGGAGGAAAGGCAATGATGATGTACATTTGCCCTCTTGCCATTCTCAGTAAGTGACAGATTAGTCGTTTTTTAAAGGCCACTCACTCCTTGTGTTTTTTGTTTTTGTTAAACTTTGTTCAAAAAATGTTTGTCGTTAACTTTCTTGCTGCCTTGCACCTTTTATTCCAAACTATATATTCTCCAAATTACTTTTCTGTTTCCTCTGTAAAGATCTCAGAAGGTTCCATCTTCTTTTTTATATTCTTTTTACCTTTTAATGAGGCCACACGGGTATTGACTGTTACTTTTATTCCCTAAGAAATATATTTAGGAGAATAATCCTCGCATTGTGTTTAGTATCTGTATGGTAAGAGTAAAATCTGATTTAAGTTACAGTTTGTCTCATTTAAAATCTTTTTTTAACCCAAATCAAGTGACAGTCTTCTGTGGTCCCATTGCCAAGGATGTTTATTATTCTGATATTTGTAATACTTAATGATATTTTCTATGTTGTTAGTGATAATTAAAGCTGATAGAACACGTTATATGTTAGGCTGGGTTCACACTAAATATGGCCGAACTCCGCTTGTAGATTTCCATATTTTTTTGAATTTTTTAAACCTATTGTTGTCAATGGGAGTTAAAAAAATCCGAAAGTTCAGACTACAATGAAGGTATAAATAGCAATGGTAACTTACTGTAAATGGCTCAGGGACCTGGGGAATGGTCTGGGGAACACACATCAATTCCCAACATATTAAAAATAAAACACCGTCCAGAACTGGAAATCCGCAAAATCCGTTCCAGAAGATCAATGAAATCCGATTTGAATCCGACACAATGACCAATATTTATTTTGGAAATATCTGTGGCATTTTTTTGCCAGCTGACGACCAATGCCAGACGATTTGGACAAAAGATGATATGATATTTCAGGCCCAGTCGATAGCGGAGAATTGTTGGTGGGCCCAAAAAATCTACCTGTGTTTACCAAGACTTCGAGGTTTTACTACTTACTGACAATAATGCTTGTTCATAAATGTAATTATGTCTTTCCATTGCTGTATCGGAGAATCTCCCCCTCTAGTTATTCAATAAAAACAACAACAAATACATAAATGCATTTAAAGGGGAACTGTGGTCTCCATACAAGTGGGCTTTATTAAAAAGGAGACACTACTACTATACCTTAAAATAACTTCATTAAGGATAGTGCTTGTAGCTTCAGTCCATCCAATATTATAGCAGTATAAAGGGTTTTTCCTGCTGGGATAGAGCATCATCAGCTGCATCTTCAACCCCCCCAACTTCTTAATCATTTTTAAAGTTAGCCACATGCCTGAAAAGAAATGTTTTTCTCTCCCTAAAGTGTCCATAGGTAGAGAAAAGGACAGATAATGGCTGCAGGTCTGTAACTAGCTTTAGAAAAGATTGATTTTTGGGAGTGGATCATATGACACGGACCCACATGCCTGTCACAGAGACATAGAGGCAGGACAGACTGGAAAGTGTAATTTACAAGCCTATATCTTAAGATCCAGAGAAGCTAGAGGCATCCTCCTAGGCTTGTTTTAAATGTTTGAGTTATTTTAATTAATCAACATTGGTGTAGATACCACAATTACCCTTTACTCTTATACCATAATATTCATATTATATACATTACAAGTACAGTATAAATTATCATATGTAGCAAAATATAGGGCACAGGTAATCTATAGGAACCCTGTAATAGGGGAGGTGCAAGTAAATGGCCAAAAAATACAATAGCTAGCAACAGAGAAAGCCAAACTGCAACACTCTACTGTAAAATGTTAAAAATCCTTTAATTATATTCACAGGGATATAGCAATTAAAAACACATACATTCTACCTTCAACATCTATGTACAATATATATGCAGTGACAAGGAGGTAAGTGCCCTAAATGTATCACATACAACTGTACCGTATCGTTGTGTAACAGAAGTAAGTAGAATTCACAAGGTCCAGGTAACTTGCAAGTAAAGTGCTTTGTATCTAAATGCGATGAAAAGGTAGAGGGCTTAAAGCAGGCAGTCAAGCAGTTTTTTTTTATAGAAAATGTTAAAAATCTTTTAATTATATTCACAGGGATATAGCAACTAAAAACACATACATTCTACCTTCAACATCTATGTACAATGCAATACAGTATATACAAATATATACTCAACTGCCTGCTTTTAGCCCTTGTGACTGTGAATTCTACTTACTTCTGTTACACAACGATACGGTACAGTTGTATGTGATACATTTAGGGTACTTACCTCCTTGTCACTGCATATATATTGTACATAGATGTTGAAGGTAGAATGTATGTGTTTTTAATATATGCGATATCTCTGTGAATATAATTAAAGGATTTTTAACATTTTTTAAGTGTTGCAGTTTGGCTTTCTCTATTGCTAGCTAATTAATGTGGCTTAGAAAGAAGTTATGTACATATGATGTGCATATATTGTAAATAAATATTAAGGGCACTTAAATGTCATGTCAACCCCTCCAACAAAAATTCATACACACCTTCCCCATTCTCAAAAACCCTGAAATAGTTACATGTGCATGGGAGATGGCTTGAGGAGCAGCAGTTAGTCATTGGACGTGACATAAAAGAATCTACAGGGAAGTCTTACAGCTGGGTATATATTGTGGTCTGGAGGTTTGGGTGATGAAGAAGGGATGTATACATTTGTGTCTGGGGGTGGACATTAGAAATGGCCTAACTTCCTAAAGTTCGGTTTGCTTTTGAATTTTCGAACTTCAGTAAAAGTTTGATAGTTAAAAAAGGGATGGTACTACTATCGAACACATTCGAGGGTTATCACTGAATTTTAGGATTATGGAACGCTGCATTCTAGGGTTATGGTTGAATTTGAGGGTTATCAAGCACCAGATTCAAGGTTTATGGATCGCTAAAGTCGAGGCTTATCAACGAATTTGAGGGGTTACCGAACACCGCATTCTATGGCTATAGAGCTCTAAGTTGAGGGTTATTGATTCGATCAATAATCCTTGAATTTTGTGAGTTTGAAAAGTCCGCAAAATTCATAGTTCGAAGCGTACAAAAAAGTCAGAGTTCATACAAACTCATAAAATCTGCTTCTGAATTCTAGTCCATCTCTAGTGAATAGGCCATTTAAAGATTTTTTCTAAATGATATATTATACCAAGCTATGCTGTATATTAATAGAATAGTAATTATATTTCATTACCAATTTCATTATCAAACACACATCTTTCTTTTTTATTCTTATACTGAATATAAGCAAATAAGCAGATACTTAATTACTGTCCATGTAATATGACCATTAAATCCCTATGAGAAACAAAGGCATTTAATCATCCCAGGGCACCTGCATTAAAGGTCTAATGAAAAGGTAAGTTCTATGATTTCTTCTCTTAGTAGCTCCAAATGCAGATAAAATCACTCAGCAAGATCATCAATGCCATGACACCATGTCCTGTATGCGCCATGTGCAGCCAGGGAGGGACCTACCCTAGACTTTATCGTCCTTTTAATAGCCCTAATGGTAAATGTTCTAATATTGACAATTAAAGGGCAATTATAGTGAGAAAATAGGTTTTTTTTAATTTCTTCTAATGTATCCTATAAGTCATCCCATCCACCAGGGTACCTTTTGTTTCTTTAAATTCTACATAGTCCCCGAGATATAAGCCTTTGAATATGCTGTGATTTGTAGGAGCTGCTACACCTCATCTGTCACTCAAAGGCACACACCCACACAATCCAAAGCTCCCATGCAGTACTGTCACACACTCTCTCACCCACACTATATGTACCATGTGCAACATATAGTCAAATGCTGTAGTGCTAAACACAATCAATAAACCATTAACCCAGCAATATGAGCATAACACACTATAAAACAGCCCCTCCCCCCAAAAAAAATCTTACATACATACAAAACCAGTGACTCAAATGGAACACTAATACAGTATATATAATACAGTAATACAGACTATATACCAAACAAGACACACAGTGCAATCTATGAAATATAAAGACTAAAGCAACTGAAATGTATCAGGATAACAAGCAGTGTCACTGTGTTTGTGAAGGTCTCACTACAAGCTGCTGTTACACTGACTCTCTCTTCAGTGATTCTGATCTCAGCTAAGCAGGGGGAGAGATATGAACTTTAGGTAAAAAGTAAATAACAATTAGCAAAGTTAGAGAACAGGCAGAGTTCAGTAACTTACTTGTTAAGAATCTCAGCACCACTTGTCCTCTCTCCCCCTCTGCCCCTCCCTTCAGCATATTGCTACTTTATTCCACACTTTGATTGCTTGCAGTCTAGCTCTGGAAGGGAGGGGTCAACAGGATGTCAGCACTTCATTTAAAGTCCTTTCAACTGACAATGCTCGGACTCTGTATACAGCCCGTCACTGCTTGAGGGGGAGTAGACAGAGAGGGGAGGGGGACTACACAGCTTGGTACAAACTTCTGCCAGTGTGAAGAAACGAAGCCACACAGAAACATGAAAGTAAGGCAGCTTATACTAAGTGATCTATACATTGTATACAGACAAAGTTTTTTTTTCACTATAGTTGCCCTTTAAACTCAACCCTTTTTTTAAAACATTGGGATATTCATAGATGACAATCATTTACCTTTCTTCAGTATTCTAATAATGTGTAAACACTAAACAGACATTAGCATTTGTATCTTCCATAAATGGTTCATTTTATATCAATCCACATTTGGTCCTGTGCATTTCCTGAAAGCATATGAAATGTTTAAAATGTTTATTAAAACACCAGCAACCCACTCATCAAAAAGATGCCATGTTTTATCTAGAAATTAAACACCCCCAAACATTCCCTTTAAAAGTTAAAACCTTCAATATACCTATTAAGTATTATCAGGGTGATGTCATATTGGTCTCTGACACCCATATAAATGTAAATCCACATTATCCAATGTTAGCATGTTTTTTTTATCTTCTTTTAGGGGGCCTACACCTTTTACAAAATGTTTGGGAAAATACACTCCTTGTATAAACCCCCAAAGCATAACCAGAGCTAAGAATACTTGCTCCTGTCTTGTCTGTAATGATAAATTGCAAGAGAAAAAATGTATTTTTATGATAGTGGCCTGAAGAGTTATTACACTTTCCATTCATGGATTTAGAGAACTGTGCATGGAAATTGCCTCTTTTACAAAATCGCTCCTTCAGGTTCAAAACATTCAGTTTTATATTTATGTGGACGGATTAACAGAACCAAACAATTAGATAGTTATTTAAACAATTTAAAGGGCAAATACTGTATATTCCCCTAAACTTCTTCCAACAAAACCTACCCTAGCCCAATATTACCTCTTGTAAGGTGGGTTTTACCCTCATTTAGGCAATTGGCGAAGAGTTTGGGGCATTTCACCCAAAGCACCTACATAACTCTATGAGTTTTGTATATATTGATAGTAGAATAAGCTGTTCCTTTTAGCTTACTATATGCTCTTTTGGAGTTTGAGCCTTCATAAATTATTACTATAGTATACAATGTGTCATTGTGATGTTCTGATAAGGGTTAAGTACGTGGACACCGATGTAATATGGAATTGGCATCTCAGAAAGAGAGTGGGTTTATCTTGTTCCACTATTTAGTCACAATGTTCATTTGCAGTGTGGCAAATGCAAAGAAAATATCAAACAGAAAAAGAGGATTAAGTGATTATGGTCTTTGCATGAGGACATTGCAGAAACATCAATTTAAGCCATTAATAAATTACATTTGCAACATAATTAGTTGTTACTTGTGTAGTCACTTTATGTTCTGTGCAGAAAACAAATTCCTCTACAAGGTCATTTTTAAAACATTTATTAACCATCTATTTCTAAGCTGGGTGAGATTAGACTAAATGTGAATATTTTTTAGTTGTTACCTAACAAGATATGGATATGGATAAATCTTTAAAGCCAATAAATAAATCAGGTGATTCTTCATGTAGATGCTAAAGAAATGGAATTGATTGAAAAGTTAGGTAGCAAAATACCTAAACCATTAAATGTGGCATAGAGAAGTCAATCACTGTCAAATAATGGACTGCATTCTGTGATATCGGCTCTTTATGCAAAGGGAGATGGAATGCCTGGCATGATCGAAGAAGACATCCCATCAGTGTTCACAGCAGTCCAACTCTAACACAATACCAGTTCTAGTGAAAAAAACAAACAAAACAAAATGCAAACTCCAGACAACGTGTCCAGCTCTGTGCGATAGCTGTTAAAAACATTATTTGGGGATCTTTCTTAAAAAAAAAAGAAGAAAACCTTTCCATTCTCAATCCACAATCTACATTTACTGAAAATACCATGTAGGAAGCTTCCATTTTGGGGGGTAGAGTTAACTGGAATCTGTTTGCTCTCCTTGGAAATTTACATAAACACTTTATTTATTTTGAAATGTTGAAATTCTTTATTGTGTGGCAACTCTATAAGGTTTGGTGGCAGAGGGCGCTTTGGTTGAAATTTGTCTCATTTGATTGATACATTGACATTAATCACATTGTTAGACCAGTAGATTGCATCCTCTGTGACAAAACCTCAACCTACCACCAATTACTGAACACAGAAACATGTAAAGCTCTTTAAGTCCCATGGGAGAAAAAAGCTTTAGAAATGGTGTTGTATTGTATTATAGAAATGGTAATGTATTGTATTATAGAAATGGTGTTGTATTGTATTATAGAAATAGTGTTGTATTGTATTATAGAAATGGTGTTGTATTGTATTATAGAAATGGTAATGTATTGTATTATAGAAATGGTGTTGTATTGTATTATAGCAATGGTAATGTATTGTATTATAGAAATGGTAATGTATTGTATTATAGAAATGGTGTTGTATTGTATTATAGAAATGGTAATGTATTGTATTATAGAAATGGTAATGTATTGTATTATAGAAATGGTAATGTATTGTATTATAGAAATGGTGTTGTATTGATTATAGAAATGGTGTTGTATTGTATTATAGAAAATGGTAATGTATTGTATTATAGAAATGGTAAGTATTGTATTATAGAAATTGGTTAATGTATGGTATTATAGAAAATGGTAATGTATTGTATTATAGAATGGTGTTGTATTGTATTATAGAAATGGTAATGTATGTATTATAGAAAATGGTGTTGTATTGTAATAGAAATGGTAATGTATTGTATTATAGAAATGGTGTGTTGTATTGTTTATGAAATGGTGTTGTATTGATTATAGAAATGGTAATGTATTGTATATAGAAATGGTATGTATTGTATTATAGAAATGGTGTTGTATTGTATATAGAAATGGTAATGTTGTATTATAGAAATGGTAATGTATGTATTATAGAAATGGTAATGTATTGATTATAGAATGGTAAGATTGTATTATAGAAATGGTGTTGTATTGTATTATAGAAATGGTAATGTATTGTATATAGAAATGGTAATGTATTGTATTATAGAAATGGTAAGGTATTGTATTATAGAAATGGTAATGTATTGTATTATAGAAATGGTAATGTATTGTATTATGAAATGGTAATGTATTGTTTATAGAAATGGTGTTGTATTGTATTATAGAAATGGTATGTATTGTATTATAGAAATGGTGTTGATTGTGTTATAGAAATGGTAATGTATGTATTATAGAAATGGTGTTGTGATTGTATTATAGAAATGGAATGTTTGGTTATGAAATGGTGTTGAATGTGTTATAGCAATGGTAATGTATTGTATTATAGAAATGGGTGTTGATTGTGTTATAGAAATGGTAATGTATTGTGTTATAGAAATGGTGTTGAATTGTGTTATAGCAATGGTAATGTATTGTATTATAGAAATGGTAATGATTGTATTATAGAAATGGTGTTGTATTGTGTATAGAAATGGTAATGTATTGTGTTATAGAAATGGTGTTGAATTGTGTTATAGCAATGGTAATGTATTGTATTATAGAAATGGTAATGTATTGTGTTATAGAAATGGTGTTGAATTGTGTTATAGCAATGGTAATGTATTGTATTATAGAAATGGTAATGTATTGTATTATAGAAATGGTAATGTATTGTATTATAGAAATGGGGTATGATTGTGTTATAGAAATGGTAATGTATTGTGTTATAGAAATGGTGTTGAATTGTGTTTATAGCAATGGTAATGTGATTGTATTATAGAAATGGTAATGTATTGTATATAGAAATGGTAATGTATTGTATATGAAATGTGTTGTATTGTGTTATAGAAATGGTAATGTATTGTATTATAGAAATGGTAATGTATTGTATTATAGAAATGGTGTTGTATTGTGTTATAGAAATGGTAATGTATTGTATTATAGAAATGGTAATGTATTGTATTATAGAAATGGTAATGTATTGTATTATAGAAATGGTAATGTATTGTATTATAGAAATGGTAATGTATTGTGTTATAGAAATGGTAATGTATTGTGTTATAGCAATGGTGTTGTATTGTATTATAGAAATGGTGTTGTATTGTATTATAGAAATGGTAATGTATTGTATTATAGAAATGGTAATGTATTGTATTATAGAAATGGTAATGTATTGTATTATAGAAATGGTGTTGTATTGTATTATAGAAATGGTGTTGTATTGTATTATAGAAATGGTAAGTATTGTATATAGAATATGAGTAATGTATTGTATTATAGAAATGGTGTGTATTGTATTATAGAAATGGTAATGTATTTGTATTATAGAAATGGTGTTATGAATGGTGTTTTTAGCAATGGTATGTATTGTATTATAGAAATGGTGTTGTATTGTGTTATAGCAATGGTAATGTATTGTATTATAGAAATGGTGTTGAATTGTGTTATAGCAATGGTGTTGTATTGTATTATAGAAATGGTGTTGTATTGTGTTATAGCAATGGTGTTATATTGTATTATAGAAATGGTGTTGTATTGTGTTATAGCAATGGTAATGTATTGTGTTATAGAAATGGTGTTGAAGTTGAATTTGTGTTATAGCAATGGTAATGTATTGTATTATAGAAATGGTGTTGTATTGTGTTATAGCAATGGTAATGTATTGTATTATAGAAATGGTGTTGTAATGTGTATAGCAATGTAATGTATTGTATTATAGCAATGGTTATAATGGTATGTGTATTATAGAAATGGTAATGTATTGTATTATAGAAATGGTGTTGAATTGTGTTATAGCAATGGAATGTATTGTATTATAGAAATGGTAATGTATTGTATTATAGAAATGGTAATGTATTGTATTATAGAAATGGTGTTGAATTGTGTTATAGCAATGGTAATGTATTGTATTATAGAAATGGTGTTGTATTGTATTATAGAAATGGTAATGTATTGTATTATAGAAATGGTAATGTATTGTATTATAGAAATGGTGTTGTATTGATTATGAAAATGGTGTTGTATTGTATTATAGAAAATGGTATGATTGTATTATAGAAATGGTAAGTATTGTATTATAGAAATGGTTAATGTATGGTATTATAGAAAATGGTAATGTATTGTATTATAGAATGGTGTTGTATTGTATTATAGAAATGGTAATGTATGTATTATAGAAATGGTGTTGTATTGTAATAGAAATGGTAATGTATTGTATTATAGAAATGGTGTGTTGTATTGTTATGAAATGGTGTTGTATTGGATTATGAAATGGTAATGTATTGTATATAGAAATGGTATGTATTGTATTATAGAAATGGTGTTGTATTGTATATAGAAATGGTAATGTTGTATTATAGAAATGGTAATGTATGTATTATAGAAATGGTAATGTATTGATTATAGAATGGTAAGATGTATTATAGAAATGGTGTTGTATTGTATTATAGAAATGGTAATGTATTGTATTATAGAAATGGTAATGTATTGTATTATAGAAATGGTAATGTATTGTATTATAGAAATGGTAATGTATTGTATTATAGAAATGGTAATGTATTGTATTATAGAAATGGTAATGTATTGTTTATAGAAATGGTGTTGTATTGTATTATAGAAATGGTAATGTATTGTATTATAGAAATGGTGTTGAATTGTGTTATAGAAATGGTAATGTATGTATTATAGAAATGGTGTTGTATTGTATTATAGAAATGGAATGTATTGTGTTATAGAAATGGTGTTGAATTGTGTTATAGCAATGGTAATGTATTGTATTATAGAAATGGGTGTTGTATTGTGTTATAGAAATGGTAAGTATTGTGTTATAGAAATGGTGTTGAATTGTGTTATAGCAATGGTAATGTATTGTATTATAGAAATGGTAATGATTGTATTATAGAAATGGTGTTGTGATTGTGTATAGAAATGGTAATGTATTGTGTTATGAAATGGGTTGAATGTGTTTATAGCAATGGTAATGTATTGTATTATAGAAATGGTAATGTATTGTGTTATAGAAAATGGTGTTGAATTTGTGTTATAGCAATGGTAGTATGTATTATAGAAATGGTAATGTATTGTATTATAGAAATGGTAATGTATTGTATTATAGAAATGGTGTTGTATTGTGTTATAGAAATGGTAATGTATGTGTTATAGAAATGGTGTTGAATTGTGTTATAGCAATGGTAATGTATTGTATTATAGAAATGGTAATGTATTGTATTATAGAAATGGTAATGTATTGTATATGAAATGTGTTGTATTGTGTTATAGAAATGGTAATGTATTGTATTATAGAAATGGTAATGTATTGTATTATAGAAATGGTGTTGTATTGTGTTATAGAAATGGTAATGTATTGTATTATAGAAATGGTAATGTATTGTATTATAGAAATGGTAATGTATTGTATTATAGAAATGGTAATGTATTGTATTATAGAAATGGTAATGTATTGTGTTATAGAAATGGTAATGTATTGTGTTATAGCAATGGTGTTGTATTGTATTATAGAAATGGTGTTGTATTGTATTATAGAAATGGTAAGTATTGATATAGAAATGGTAATGTATTGTATTATAGAAATAGGTAATGTATGTATTATAGAAATGGTGTTGTATTGTATTATAGAAATGGTGTTGTATTGTATTATAGAAATGGTAATGTATTGTATTATAGAAATGGTAATGTATTGTATTATAGAAATGGTGTTGTATTGTATTATAGAAATGGTAATGTATTGTATTATAGAAATGGTGTTTGAATGTGTTTTTAGCAATGGTATGTATTGTATTATAGAAATGGTGTTGTATTGTGTGTTATAGCAATGGTAATGTATTGTATTATAGAAATGGTGTTGTATTGTGTTATAGCAATGGTGTTGTATTGTATTATAGAAATGGTGTTGTATTGTGTTATAGCAATGGTGTTATATTGTATTATAGAAATGGTGTTGTATTGTGTTATAGCAATGGTAATGTATTGTGTTATAGAAATGTGTTGAATTGTGTTATAGCAATGGTAATGTATTGTATTATAGAAATGGTGTTGTATTGGGTATAAGCAATGGTAAGTTGTGTATTATAGAAATGGTGTTGTAATGTGTATAGCAATGTAATGTATTGTATTATAGAATGGTTATAATGTATGTATTATGAAATGGTAATGTATTGTATTATAGAAATGGGTTGAATTTGTGTTATAGCAATGGTAATGTATTGTATTATAGAAATGGTAATGTATTGTATTATAGAAATGGTAATGTATTGTATTATAGAAATGGTGTTGAATTGTGTTATAGCAATGGTAATGTATTGTATTATAGAAATGGTAATGTATTGTATTTAGAAATGGTGTTGAATTGTGTTATAGCAATGGTAATGTATTGTATTATTTAAATACAATCTGTTCTGTTTAATGGACATGTCTACCCCTTTTGACAAAATGTGCCCTCAAAAAACACTATTATCATATAACTCACCTGGCTTGGGTAGCTGTCCTTTAATAATGCCATGGCCATAACACCCGAAAGAGCAGCAGTAAGAAGAAAGGCACAGCTGGACTTCGTGGAGGATATCTTTTTTAGGAATGCCAGGGAGAGAGATATGCTACTAGGGTTTAGGGGATCATGATTTTGGGAAATATATTTTGTCTGGGGGGTGGACATACCCTTTCATTTCCCCCCAAAACGTTTAATAGGAAGATTATTTTGAAGGCACACTAGCATTCCTTATAATTCTATTTCTTTAATAAAACAAAGAATTGTGTTATAATTATCTTCCCCCATTAACATTAGAGCAGCATCTATGATGCACATGATTCTAAGCAAGAGGTGCTTTACATGAACCAGGTTATTATGTACAAAATACTAATTTATTTCTGTGTAAAATATTTACAAATATCTTTCGTTTAGGGTGAGAGTCATAGAGTTGACTCCAATCAGATAGAAATCATATGTTAGGACCCTCCAAATCTGAAAATGGAAGTAGAATGGTCAGACCCGTTCTAATTTTTATTTGCTGTTTGGTAAAGATTTACATGCGGAAATCCCCAACAACACAGCTGATAAGGACGGTGAAAATCATTTATGCCAAGACGCTTTCTATCTGAACTAACAGTTTATTTTAGTCGATAGTTGATTTAGTGAAAAAAGGTGAAAATACACAAAAAATTAAATATTAAGTGCATGCAAAAAAACGTACAGAAATGTAGCATGCAGTGCATTTCAATAGTGTGAACGGTACTATTCTGTACTGAATTCAGTGTGTCCTTGTGTTTTTTTAAAAAAGAGTTCCCATGTTTCTTGTTTTGAAAGATCAAAACGTTCCCACACAGGCATATTTCAGTGCTGCCCAGAGTATATGTGTTCAAATATTAAAATAAAGAATATCATAAAAGAAAGTAGTGATTCCATAATACTGCTTCTAAAATGATATATTGTGCAAAATTATATAATGTGGAAAGAACTCTATCAGGGTTATTCAATAAAAGTTCTTATTGTTAAAAATGGCACTAATTTTGCCCCAACCAATCAGATGTTAGCTTTCAAATGCTAAATAAGATCTGATTGGTTGGGGCAAAATTAGCACCATTTTAAACGATAAGAACTTTTGTTGAATCTCCCTGTATGTTTTCTACTGTCCCACAATGTCGGTTTCAATTTAAGAAGGGTAAGTAAGGTTGACTTTCATACACAGGTTTATTGTGGAAAAAATGACAGAATGTGTTTGTAATTGTTTTTTAGGGGGGAAGCAATTATTAGCCAGATTTCAGATTTTCTCTCTAAAATGTCTGTCTGGGTCTTTCCCATAGCACTCAGTACAATATGGCTGGGGATTTATGCACGTACAAGCTGGATAGAAAAACCAATTCATTTACTGTGCAGATTTGTTATTCACCAATCACATAAAGTCTGTTACGATATCAGTAATGGTATCACTGTGCCTCATCTGTAGGCCTGATGACTGCCAGTTCCAGCAGAATGAGCAGCACATTTTCAATTCAAGCATCAAAATCAGCTTCCATAGAATTAACGAAATGCTCATTTTTTCCGCCCGTTGAGCTGTTTATTGGTAGAAACCCAAAGAACATTATATCTTATAATATATATATATATATATATATATATATATATATATATATATATAATATTCTTTACTCCACAAGGTTATGCTATCTTAGATAGAAAGCAGGAAAATTAAAAAAAAAATAATAAAAACAGTTTAGATCCAGGATTGGGAGAGGAATCCATATGTATGTTTGGATAAGGCTTTAGCCTTTAATGTTGGTCATACACTACAAACTTACCTCCTTCAACCACCTGGCCCAATAACTTTGTGATTAATTAAACATGATCTGGCCATAGAACATCGTAAGGTAAAACTGTTGCTCCACTCGACATTACAATCAATTTGACATTCCACTCGGATTTAACGTCTAATTGGTCTAATGTTGAGGTAATGTGTGGCCAGCTTAACAATGCAATATTCTATAAAAAATAAAATAAAATGGCTTTTTTAGTTTTACAAAACGATCCCGTTGTATTTCTACTGGCACATTTTTATTAAAATCCTGATAAAAAAAACCCATCCAAAGTGAAACAATTTATGACCATAGCGGGTTTGCAGGAACTTGTTACACCCAAGGAGAGAACAAAAGAATTGTATGAGCAAATCAAAACAGCTGCTTTTCCAGCCCACAGATTTTTTTTATCCTGTGCTGCATTGCTAAAATGTTTAAAAAAAGGCGTGATCAGTTAACTCTTATTTCCCCACAAAGCTAAAATGTTCAAAATGAGCAGTCGTCAGTATTACTTGTTATAGAACATTTTTCTTATTCTGGGATAATATTCTCATAGCTAAACCAGTGGAACCCCCATCCCCATCCTCAAAGACAAATGTTCAATAGTTAAATTTTTTTAATTCAATTTCTCTAGGATGGATCCTATAGTTTCAATGGGTTAAACAGTTAACTGCCTATTGTTTTCAAATGATTTTTCACAAGATCCATAACTCATCATTAACATAGAGGAAATATACAGCTGTGATTTCTACAACTCTGCCACAATAAAAGCGCACAGGCAGTTGTATTATAAGATGATACATGAGAAAGCATGATAAATGTATGTGTTATGTTAATGAGTTACATATTATTGAATGTGTTTAAAATGCAGTTAAAAAAAGAACCAAGGTGGTAGCCTAAAAGCATTGATTTTCTCCTTTTAAAGGGAATATTCCCAAATAAGCTTGAATCGAAGCCTAGGAGATCCTTCATTTCCAGTGCACTGAGCAAGCTCACATCAGCAGCAGACAGCAGTTAATATATGCGTCTGGCTCAGTCTGGTCTACCAGCCAGGAATTCATCGAATTGTTAACATCCCTCCTTTTTTGTATGCATGGCACATGATTCCCCTCTATTCCTCCCCCCCCTTCTCTGGTATTCTGTAGCTAAAGGTTTTTAGCTGTACCATGATCTGATTACCTAAAATAACATAAAAAAATAATAATAAAATAAAAAATTTCACACACAACATATCAGTTCCTCTCTTTATTTTTAAATACTAAAAGAAATTGTGGGTATAAAGACAAATATTTCATAAATGATTGAAAATTCACGTCTGTATATGCAGTGTACATATGCAAGTAAGTATTTAGCAAAAATCTTGTGTGCTGTAGGGTAAGTTTCCAGTTTTGTTAGCTAATTATTAACCAGTTCACTGCATTGATCCAACAGACATCATGGCTGCAACTAAATTAAGGCAAAACTAGCCACCCTCCTGCAAATAAATAAAGTAGGGTATTTGGGGTGGGTTGTATATTTTATTTTTTGTTGTTACAAATTACATTTTAATAATAGAGTTGCTATTACAATTACATGATTATAGAAAACAGAAACTATATTAAAACTATCACTTAACAGAAAGCCATGGTCATTTCATACAGGGCATCGGCCTTTAACTATGGGTCCCTTTCAATATTAACCAAGAAGTTATCCTTTTTACAAGAAAAGCTTTTATAGATTTATAGTGAAGTCTTGGGAAGAAACATAAAGGAAAGTTTTGAATTTTGTAAAGGAAAAACACAACCTAACCAAATTTTAAAAGAAACATATTTCTGTAAAAATGATAGACAAGCTGAAGGATTATTTGGAATATTTAACTGCATGTCACACTCACACACACATAGCAATATATAGTGGCCATAATGTTCTTACTTTTCATAGCAGAAAAAGCACACACATTGCAAATCATTTTTTTTGTAGACAATCAAAATAAATAAAGTTTATTGATTTAAAAGTACAAATAATCTTACTTTCCTTTAAATATATTTGTCTTTTTAAAGACACTCTAACAACATTATAAAAAAAATAACTCAAGCCATTTTAGAGGACTATTTTTTATCTCAGACAGTTTTTTTTCCCTCCAGGTTTTATTCTTTCAAATATCCCAGACACACAATGAATACAGTCCAAAGCTGATGAATTCCCTCCGCCTAGGTCCCAAGAGCCTAACTTGTGATAGTTTCTAGAAAATCCTCACAAGTTAGGGTCTCAGGGACTAGGAAAAGTCCAACGTCACATCGCAGATTTCTTCCTCAATACATGTGGACATCGCAAACACCTCTGCTCGCATTAGACAGTTACATTTACTTCAACATATTTGAATTCACAAAAAGGATGTTTAAAAACATGGCTTAAGGTTTGCATTAGACAGAAAGCTCACAAAGGAATACCGAGCACATATTTACTCATTGCCTTCCGTATAATCGCACAATCATATTTTGGAGTAGTAATTTGCTACCCTGTGCCTAACTTGGGCCTAAGGATGAAGACTGCTGTAATTGGTATTTTGCAGAGGAAACAAACTGGAGACTGATTATTTAGGTCTCATCCTGGTTTGCTGTCCTATGTCCTAATCTACAAGTGAAGGCTGAGGTTTGTTTTCCCCCTCCATTTATTTCATCGATGAGTTATAGCAGGTGAACCAAGAATCCGGAATTACGTACAAAACTTTTAATCGCTGCAGGTAAAGGACAGAAACGACAGAAAGTATTCAAATATTTTCCTATCACCAGGGGGCTTCTGGCTGATCTCATCCGGCACATTCGATTGATTTCTCCTTACAGCTTCTATGTCTGGGTTATCATTTCCCCCCCCCCCAACTATAATGAGAATCCCTTGGAAGCATAGGATGAAATAATTGTTGCCCGGACTGTTCTGTCAGCCGAGGGAGAAGAAATCCAGTGTGGACACGGAAGTCTGTGTGGTTGGTTGAGATATTCTGTTAAAAGATAAAACAAAATAAAAGACAGAGAACAGTTAGTTGGTTGATAAATACAAAGACCTGTAAACATCCAAACAGCTAAAAAGGAAAGAAAATGGTTACAAACAAAAGTAAAGACGCAAAAGGACGACCAAAGGAGAATTTAACATATAAATCATGAGGAGACGATTTCAGAAAACACTTTTTCAACACGAATATTTAGTATCAATGCGGAAAAAGCGAAACATTGGATTTTTAACATGTAACGCTATGTGGACATCTTTTTTTTTTTTAAATGAAAGGCTCGTAAAGAACAAAAAGAGACCCTGTCAGATATCAAGCCTTTCCCGTTTCCTGCCATTGCCTTTCTTATCTTAAAATAATGTTGTAGGCAATGTTTGAACACAGTCTGCCGATGAACAATTAGAATGAAAAATCTATCCCCACCACAAATATGGCATTAACATAATTGGATCCCCCCCCAACACGAAGACCCATCCTCCTCAGAGAATACATCTGATGCTCCAAAGATTGAAATCAGTCAGATTTTTTAGTTGCTTTCAGACGTACCTTTGCATCCCTCTGACTGACTGGATTTTCCCTTCCACACACACACAGACAGCCACACACACACACACTCTCTCAGACACACACACATACATACGAAATCAGGGCAAAGCAGCGGATGCTGACTCAGAACAGTTGTGTGTGGAGGGGGAGCAATCGGCTGGTATTTTCTCTGCACTCATCATTAACATTAACTCACTCTCTAGTATCCACCCTCTTTTGGACCTGCAAGACTGCAGCATTTGCATGATGCTGACATCCCAGTCCTTGCAGGTCAGACATCGGAAGGAGGGGAACAAAAGACCTCAATGCTCCCACAAGAATTGTCTTCTTATCTTCCAACATGATCTTCTTAGGTCTTTACCTCCCCACTTCCGCTGATCCTATCTTCTGTTTGTCTGACTTTTTTTGGTAAGCAAATAATGCTTTTTGCTCTAAGATGGTATGGTCTTTTTTCGTACCCTAAAGCCTTTTTACCCCCCCCCCCAACAAAATCAATAGAAAATGATCTTCCAAATGCAGTGGTAAAACCAAGTTCTGACATACAGACTTTCATTCTCATTTCTCTGTCTGAAGAACAGCAAGCAATCCAAGTACGCACGTGATATAAGGGAACATAATGCCAGCAATTCTTTTACAGTCCTAGAGTTTATACTACGCCTTCTCCTTTTTTCCCCCTCTCCCTCCTCACAGAACAAATGCTTGTGGAAACAATGCTTTCCTATAGTACAGCTCTTGCAATCATGCCATGATCTGGTTGTGATCTTGTGGTACAATAACTAAGCAAACAATTTTAGGCGTGCAAAATTCCACTGTACATTACTAACAAATTCTCAAATACCAAGATTTAAATCTTTTGAAGTTGTTCTGTTTCTATCGTCCGTAATCAATAACTGGGAGGACAATAGCCTTTTTATTTTTAACCATATGATTGCCACATAGAACTTCAAGGTAGGGTTGTAGCTTGACCCCAAGAGGTTAATCCTGTCTCTCTGCCTTCTCAACATAAGATAAAGTTTGATGTGAATATCTAAACATAAATATCTGAATTTCCTGTGGTTGTATCTCTATTGTTTACTCGGATAACGTAAGGCACAGAATCAGTTTTGCATTTTCAGTGTCGATCCTTTGTTCTACAAGTCTACGACACACCTTTTCCCCCAAGGAGTTGGGAGTTAATGTACTTTATCAGATAATCTCTTATAGACTTAGAAATAAAGATAACATGCCACTTATAAAATGAAAATCTGAAGCTTTACCGTGGTATATAGACACCAAACTTACTTTTATAGAGGAATCCCAGAGTACCCTGCATCACTGCAGTAGTACATTAAGAAAAATACTAAAAAAAAAGCATGTGTCTGCAAACTAAGGGGAATTTTGTCTAAAACCTAAAAAGTAGTATATGCGTACTCCAACAGAAATGTATTGCCTTGGGTAGGGAGGCGTCCTAAATAACTACTTTGCTCACCTTTTAACACCATCCTGGGAGATATGGGACATAGCTGAATAATAGACATGTTTCACACTACATACTTCTAGCCACGTAAAAGCCAATACAAATATGAACAAATGAAAAACAAATGTTAGTTGGTAAGAAAACGTGAAATGAACTATTTGCACCATTCGGCATTGTCCACTGGTAAAGATAAACACATGCGCCATGAAAAAGTGTTAACGGACCGATAGCGATTTTTTTAAAATAAAAATAAATTTCCTCTGTTCGGATTCATTCCTATTTTTCTGCTCCATTATCAATATCCTTTGTGCCTTTTTATTCTTTTCCACAATATTCAGGTAAAATAAATACTATGATTTCCCTTCATATCAGACGAGGTTTACCAAAAAAATTAAAAAAAGGGGGGGAGAGAGAAAGAGACAGACAGAGTGTGGGGGGGGGGGGATCTGCCTACTGGTATAGTCTGGTATAGTTAGGTTGGTCTGCCTCTGAGAAGTGCTTTACTCTTCTCTGCGAATCAGAGGCAGTCAATGCAAATCTTAACCATGTCTCTATTCGTACAATTCTTATGTCTCATCCTCTCTCTGGTGCTCCCACCAATGGTTAATAACTGTCTGTATAACAGCTCTTAGAAGGATTTTGACACTTTAAATTCTGGAGAAAATAAAATAAAATTCCACGCATACTATAGTGTCTATGACAAATATTCTTTTTATTTATTGTATATCTACATTTGTTAGAGGCTGTATTTTAATAATTTTGAAACCCTCAGACTCTTTCAGGTTTTAAGACATCCATGATTTTGCTAGGGAGTGTCTTAGGCACCCAAGAGAGTTGGTCCACTGCATTAAATCAATATTCTTCTGCAAGGAGATGTTGTAATCAATCAACTAAATTACCTTTGGAAGAAAGCATCTGATTTGAAGGTCTTACATGACCCTTACACAACTTCTCTAAAGCTATTAACCCTTTCTTTTTTTTTCTACCACTTTTCATTACCTACTGTAAATATATAAAATTGGAAATTAAATGCCTGTGCTATATGAGGTCACATCCCGACTGCAAATGTGGTTCTGGTTTGTTTTACCAGTACAGCCATACATTGCAATTTAGTCCCCCACCCATTTTAGCAGTCTTGTGGATGTCAAAATAAACCAATATGTATGTCAGAATACAGTAGCCTATCTCAGGAACCAAATGTCTAAACTGAGACTGTAATCAATCCATGACAGATATATTTAAAGGAGAACTAAACCCAATTTTTTATACTCCAGAATCTGAACCCCCCCTAAAAACACCAATAAACTATAAAATCCCACTCCAGTAAATTGTATTAAAGTAAATGTAAGCCTGTTAAGAACGGGATAAAGTAAATGTGTGTATGTGCAGTGTCAGACCACACCTCCTGACCTCAGTCACATGCTTCCTTGCTTTATCTGTCCTGTAAAAGGATTGGCTAGAGATTATTAATGGGTGTGACCAACTGTAACAAGTTTGTGTCAAAGCAAAGGACTGAGCATGTGCAGAACATAATGGTCGTTGACCAAACTGATACTAGAATGCTGAGAAATAAAGCACAAACCATATATTATTAGGTAAATTTCCCAGCGCCCGTATCAAAATGAGAGGTAAGACACAGATTACTGGTTTTATATCAAGTTGTCCTGACTTCTGGTTCAGTTTTGTTCTGCTGCTTTAGTTGTCCTTTAAAGGCCCACTCTGTTGGATATAAAAATATACAGTTTGCATATGTGAAGTAGAATAAAATTAGCACAGGAATATCAGTATGTTGCATAGCTCTTTCAATAGTTATATATTTTTTGCTATTTAGGAACAATTTATACTTTAACATAGCCAAACACTATATTCTGTTTTAAAGAGACACCCTTAAAGGAACATAAAACAACAAAACTATTTTATGAACCTCCAAACATGTTAGTAATGAAAATTGTTAAATCAGCACCTAAAAAGTTTTTTTGTTGGTGATATACAGCACTGAAAAATTGCATATTTATAAGATAGCCATACACCACCTCAACATTACATTGATTCAACTTTGGATCCAAGATGAATGCTGAATCGATTGTAAAGCTGAATGGAGCAGCAATTTTACCTGCACAAGTTCCAGCTGTGTTTTCTGGCCAAATCATGTTTGCAATTGTAATTAAGACATTGATCACAAAAGCATCTGACCAGGTGGTTGTCAGAATGTTGCAGGAACTTGGGAAGGTAATTTTGTAGCCAGCTTTAGTCCCATAATGCTTTATAATATTCTGCCAAGTAACTGTTTACCTGACTCAGCATCTCTGGCTGGCTTACTGGGGTGGGTTTGATTACAGCTTCAATGTAAATAAATTACTATTACTATGCAGACAGGGTGCGATCAACTGAAGCCATAAACAGTGAACCGTCCTTACAAAAGGGCAAAAAAGAATGTTAGTGCTGTATATTGCCAATAATTTTGCTCTCTTTAGGTGCTAATTATACAATAAAGGAGCTCCAGGGGGTTTATAACTTGAACGTATGTCCCATGTGTTAACTGTTACCTCCATCCTCAATGCTGTATGTCCCATGTATTAATTGTTACCTTCATCTGCCATGCTGTATGTCCCATGTATTAACTGTTACTTTCAACCACCATGCTGTATGTCCCATGTAATTAATATTACCTTCATCCTCCATGCTGTATGTTCCATGTATTAACTGTTACCTTCATCTGCCATGCTGTATGTCCCATGTATTAATTGTTACCTTCATCCGCCATGCTGTATGTCCCATGTATTAACTGTTACCTCCATCCTCCATGCTGTATGTCCTATGTATTTACTGTTACATCCATCCAACATGCTGTATGTCCCATATATTAACTGTTACCTCCATCCTGTTCACCTAATTATACCATCTGAGGAGCATATATACAGTATTTCATTTGATTTTTTTTGTGAAACCAGCCGACTGTATTGGACACACACTGTATAAGGCACATTGGGGGTTATTGAAAAGAAGTACGAAATTCTGCAGCCAACCAGATGTCATCAAACAATTTAGTGGATAGTAATAGGCATTTCAAATGTAAAAATATCCAGGAACAAAACTAAAATTCTACCCTGATAGCTACTTACTAGTCCAGCTGTGAAATGGTGAAAAGGTCGATCTCTAGTGGATAATGACACCCCTCTGGCAGAAATTGTCTACCAGACATTAAAATAAATTCTTTATTCATGGCAGAACAATGCAGGCACCAGTTTCCCACATTACATGTAGCTGATTATAGCTCACAATCACTTATTATGCCTGTAATGGCCCTAAATTACTTAGCTTGCTTCTTCATCAACAAACTATCAATGCAAACATCACCTTTAAACCAAAGAATTATCTCGTAGCCTATTGCTATGACCAGACCCAGCTACATAGCAAACAATATAGAATGGAGGTAAACTGGGAAGGATTCATTGTTGAGTATAACACTAGTAAATCATATCGCTTGCTTTGCAAAGCTGATACAATAAAAAGTGCAAAAGATTTTCTGCTATGTTGAGCTACAGCAGCCAATCACATTATGTAACTTTAGTAACCTAGTAAAAAGCTTAACATCTAATTGGTTGCTGTGAATTAAAGGAGAACTATACTCCCCTCCTTCTCGCTCCACACATGCAATGTACCCAGGATGAGGACCTAAACAGCTAGGTCCTTACTAATAGGTGCACATGCTCACAAGGCTCTTTGAAGACTATATGGGCTATGAGTTGAACTGGCAACAAAATGGAATACTTCTTAGTTACAGAATCTACTTCCTACATGTACGTAAATGCAACTTACTAGAAAGAGAATTTTGCAAAGTATAGATGTACTGGAGAGAGAAGCTTTCACATTGGGTCTTATTAGATAAGCAGCAGTACTTACTAAACTTAACTTCACTTAACTTGCCCTTGATTTGACGGCAAGAAGGCCAATTATTGACTACCAGCTTACACATTCTCATAGTGATTTATGTCAGGGGTACCCACCTTACCTGCTGTTGGACGCTGCACTAGAAGTACTTAAGTTATTGACAGGACCGCTCTTTGTGACTCTAGTCTCTTCCCCCCCCTCCCCCGGTCTGTTCACTCCAGCATTGCTTTTGTTTTTATTTTTTTATCACTTTAAACACCTCCACAGCATTTTATTGTAATTTAGCCTTATGAGAACTTCCACAGTATTTTGTATTGTATGCAGTTAATAGAAGTCATGTCAAGCTCCCATTTCATTGTACCAACCTCAACCTGGCCATTTAACTGGAATTCCTATCCCTTAAATATAAAGCTTCAGATGGATGGCCTCTTATCCCTTTTCATAAAAGCCTGTAGTCAGGGGTGGGAGTTAAAGTCTTCTACACTAATCTAATGCACACGTCTCCCAAGAAAATGTATGTAGAAAGTTAGGACCTTCTAGACAGGGGTTATCTTAACGTGCCTTCAAGGCTTTTCAGTCTAGACCATAGTAGTGCAAGTAAAACCTCTTTATTTGTACTATATCGTTTCCAGGGGAGAGATGTGAAGCAACAGAATTGTTCTATGAAAAGTTGGCAAAAATCAGTTGTATTAAAGTAACAAACATATTTATGCTTGCTCATAGATAAAGATCATTAAACAACAGATAACAAACACATTCTACTGTAATAGGCACAGATTGGTAAACTGGATAATATGGATATTATATGGTGCTATATCAATCAGACCATAGAAAACAATTAGATGTATTCTAACAACAGTCAAAGAAAATGCTCACAGCTAACTGGTTACTGTGAGTTGTCAACACAGCCAAAATGGTTTTCCCTACTTAAAACATAACCCCCTATTGCAGTGATGTCCAATGGACTGACAAGGTTCAACATCACTGCCCTATTGTAGGAGAGGTTAAATTGCCCACAAAACTATCAATAATGTTCTTGTGCAATTTAAGATGGAACCATATCTTTAACCTTAGATTTCTGATGCACTGATTGAAGACGGCAGAAATGGATGTCGACAGTACACACATGAGAAGTTTTGCCTTCAGTCGGCTCTGGCAAAAACAAAGCTGAGAAATATTTCCTTTTTTAGGAGAACAATATATTGGTCCACAGTTTTAAAAGGCCTTCAGTCACTCCAACCCTACTTGATGAAGACCACACAATATGAAGTGATTTTCCAACACTTTCAATCATTCAGTAACAATTAAAGCTGATTACCCAACCAATCAAACCAAAGTACTGGGTCAGGTAATTGATTATTCTGTAATATGACTTGTATGTACCGGTTTCAGTATAGAAAACTACCCTACGCTGATTTGTTATAATATGTGAGTGCTATTCTATTGAAGTTAAGGATGGACACCAAATACAAATAAAGCAATATGGAGACATGGAGAAGGAAGGCTGATCTTGACTATAAATTATATAAAATGATGCTGGACGTAATGGAAACAAACAAAAGCAGCAAACTCAGTCAGTACACTATTTTATTCCTAGGGATTTGAACCTGTAACTTCACCGATTGTGTGATTATAAAAATATTATACAGTATTTGTATACCTTAGTAAAAAACAACAGTAAAATCAGCTATGTTGTATTGCTTAAGGCTGCCAGTAATTCACGCTGGCTGGAAAATAAACCACAGGGTAACAAGCAGCTTCTATATTGGTGTATAAAATACATCACAGAGATTCAATAAAAGTTCTTGGTGATAATTTTGCCCCAACCAATCAGATGTTTGCTTTGAAATGTTAAAAAAGAACTACATAGGTTATGAGTTGTACTGGCAACAACACGGAAGTCTTCTTATTTACAGGAGTAAATGTAATGTACTAGAGAAAATCTTACAATATTTAGGGATTTCGGGGAGAAATGGATGTTTATTTCTCCTTTAAAGAGCGAGAACAAGCAGAAGAGCTGTGATACATGACACAGGCACATATATATGCTCTTTAATGTGATTTAGTGTGACACAACATTGTGCCATACAAAATAGCCCATCATGAAAATATTCCCCAAACATGCAGAACTAGAGAAGACATAGAATTCAGCTATATTCTGAGAGGTCTTAATGAGCAACACCAAAGGTTATTGCAGAATAGTGTTCTTTATTGGAGCTAAACACACAACATGTTTTGGACTGAACAGTCCTGTATCAAGTATGTCTAGCTCCACTAAAGAGATCTGTTTTGCAATAACATTTGGTGTTGCTCATTAAGACCTCATAGCTGCATTCTATTTCTTCGCTATTTACTTTTTCCTGCACAGGGCAAGTGGCATGACTGGGGGCATCCATCTTACAGCCTGAAAGTGTGATCTCTTCTACTTTGGCTCCTATGCAGAACTTACTGCGCTTTTAAATGAATGCGTAAAGCACTGCGTGTAATTCTTACCACTGTATACAAGCAAACTTAATAAAAATATCCTGGGACATACAACATTGATTAGACTCTTTAGGATATTTTAGAATCATAACCATGAAGCTCCTGGCCTTTAATGCAACACTGATTTCCAGCTGTAGGAAGCAGTCACTGCCTGAAATCTTACCCTCCTACGTTATACACTTGGATGCGAATAATGTAAGCATTCACTTTTTATCACAAACATATAAGGCTATGTTTGCTTTACACTAAGCTGGATCTTGTAAAAAGACCGCATTTTTTTCCCCCCATCTAATTGGAATTCAAAAATGATATATATATTAATATTTCTTCCTTTGGTGCATGTTTATAAACATTGCAAAATGTCATCCTGGAAGACACCCACATGCAATAAATAGATTTAAAAATCAGAATACACCAGTTTAAAAGTACAAAATGTCCTTTGTGTGGACATACAAATTTAGCAGCCCTTTTTACAGCTGACTTCTGGGAAGTTTGCTTATTTTGCCAGCCACTTGAATTATAATCACCTTTACTGTAAATATATCTGCCTTTTCCTTGTCCTCTTAGAGGATTTGGATGCGCAGGGGAGCCCTACCCCCTACTACCTGGCCCCTTTTACCACAGCTGTGCAACTGAGGCAAAATTCCTATATGGTTTAGTTACGAGCTTGCCCTCCACCCTATGTTTAAATGGAAACAATCGGCCCCAAAAGATACTTAGGTGCCTTCATACCTTTGGCTAGCCTCTGCTGTTCTTCTGCACTGAACAGCAGAGAGGGCCAGACTGACAGCCACGTCTGTGATTGGCTGAGTATCGGGCAATCACAGACGCAGCTGCCGACTCAGCCCCTTATGCTGTCCGTGTGGAAGAACAACCAAGCGAACCAAGGCTAGTAAATATCTTTTGCGGGTGATTTTTTTATTTTATGGGGGGTTCCCTACGGGATAACAAACTTTTTTTTGGGGGGTGGAGATACATTTCAGTAAAAAATAAAAGTAAGTCTGGGGAATCAAACCTGCAGCCTCATATTCTCTTTCTTTTCTCTGATGAAGCGGAAGTAGCCGCGAAACGCGTCAGGCCACGCCCCTTCCCCTTGGCGTCTTCCCTGTCCATGAAGTCCGATGCAGTACTGTTTGCTGCTTTTAACATTTTGTAATAAACGTGAAGTTTTATCTACTTAACTGCTTTGAGACACTTTTCGGCTCGGATGTATCTCGCTGCTCCCTACACTACTTATTGCATTTCTTTCTTTTCTATACAGATGTCAAATGATTGCCTGTATTCGATTACCTAAATTATTTTCTTATTATTTTCACAAACCAATGCCTTGTGTCAGGACTTCATTCTTACTGGAAATATTGGTTATGCAGTGAAATTAACATTTTGCAATAGGTGCCAATAAAAATAAACCAAACACTTGGCACAGAAAGCAGTGTTCATTTTAAAAGGTATGTTCACCCCAAAAATAAAAAAAATCCATGTATCCCAACGCACCCCCAACCGCCAAATTAGTTTTGTAAAACAAGCACCAGATACAAATTGTCTCCGCCCTGGACCCTACACTGCTACACCCTACACCAACACCGTCCACTGAAGTCGCTGATGCAGGCAGGCTCACTGCGGCTGACAGTGAGCCCGCTGACACCGCCAGCCTCAGCGGAGCCGATGTTGCTAGCCGCTTCTTTCTTCTGCCATCTACTGCGATGACTTCTGAGCTCCACGGAGGTTTGCACCTCTTTATATAGATTTGCAGAAAACCCTAATCTGTTTCTGATTGGCCAATTTTTCAATGCTTGGTTTACATGGTTTACATTAACCAATCAGATTTCAGAAAAGTAAAGTTTTTTTTTTAAACAAAAACATATGGTGATAAAGTTATTAAGGTCTAACCTCTTTAGCAGCATTCTTGCCTTTAGCCTTTTTTTCTAAAATTTCTAAAACTTTGTTTTATTGTTTTTTTTTCTTGTTCTGTTTAGTAGCAAAACAGCAAAATTACAAGAAGCGCTAATATCAGCATTTTGTTAACACTAGACTTCCCACTGATGTTTTATATTATTATATCAGGGTTCCTATCAAATTTTTAGGTACTCCAGTTGTGTTCATCTCTACAGGGCTTTAAGTAATAAATAAATAAATAGCAGGGGGGGGGGGGGGTTAGAAGTTAAAACAATAGGGGGTTAAAGATTCTGAACATTTGGAAATAGGACCCCAAGTCAACTTAATAATGAAAATCGAAAATTCAAAAATCAGAAAATCAATAATCACTTATCCTTTTTACAGTAAATCTGAGCCCTATTACCACATTATTACCACATTCAAATTTGCAGGTTTTTTTTACGTTTAGCATACTGTAACTGCGAAAACACTTTTCGACACTTTATTAATACGAACGGGCAGGTTTCTGTGTGCCTCAAAGAGTTCAAACTCTATAATCATGACTCTAGCCAATAGTGTAGTAACTAATAGAGATGGCCTAACTTACTGAAATCCGTTCTGCTTGCAGATTTGTGGATTTTCGGAAAAACTTGAAAATTCATACATCTTCAAGCAGAACTATTGGAGTCAATGGGAGTTAAGAAAATGTTAAGTTCCACCTTAAATTAAGGTATAAATAAAAATGGTAACTTACTGTAAATGGCTCAGGGACTTGGGAAATGGTCTGGGGAACACGTACTAGGAACACGAAGGCCCAAAATCTTTAAAAAAACACCGTCCATTACCAGAAACTTCATGCGCTTCATGTTTTGGCGTTCTGCATAGTATTTTCGAAAACTTCTAATTTCTAGAAATTTAGAATTTACAAAATGTATTTATAAATATATATATCTTACACAGCCATTTTCTCTCTTACACATATATAGGGGTGAAGTGAAGAAGTTACATTCTATCCAAACAGTCAAATATACCTCCAGAATGTTCTTACAGTAATTAGCTATAATATTCAATAGGACCTAAAAAAATTGACTATGACAGAAAAATTGGCCACTAATAATAATAATTTTTAAAGAATTGTGGACTGATTCATAATGAAAAATCAGATACACACAAATCTTTCACAATGCTAACCATTTAAACAGCCACTAAAGGGAACCCCAAAACCCAATGCTTTACAGTACCACATGTTTATACGCAGTATATATGGCATTAAGAATTATTACTGTAAATTATTACTGTATTTGTCTGGACTTGTAGGGTTCTCCAATTCTCCTGCCACGTACAATTTCCTTTATCTGCCTACATTCAAATGGTAATTTAAGTAATGGTGGAGGTCTATATCAAGGACTTTCGAAAAATCAATTTTACTCTCACGCGCCCTACTTTCGAGCTATCGCGATCGAATATTTGATAATTATCCCATAAACGACTTGTGGATTCGATAGTTCGATATTTACTCGCATCTTGGTATAATAGACATTTTACTTGCGTATTCGTTAATTTGATATTTATTCACGTATTTGTATTTAGACATTTTACTCGCATTTTCGATTATTCAAAATTTACTCACACTTGTAATATTGGCATTTTACTCACATATTCGTTAATTCGATATTTAGTATAGTATATATAATTCGATCTATTAGTATATAGACATTTTACTCACATATTTGTTAATGCGATATTTAGTATAGTATATATAATTCGATCTATTAGTATATAGACATTTTACTCACATATTCCTTAATTCGATATTTAGTATAGTATATATAATTCGATCTATTAGTATATAGACATTTTACTCACATATTCCTTAATTCGATATTTAGTATAGTATATTAATTCGATTCTATAGTATATATAGACATTTTACTCACATATTCCTTAATTCGATATTTAGTATAGTATATATAATTCGATCTATTAGTATATAGACATTTTACTCACATATTCTTAATTCGATATTTAGTATAGTATATATAATTCGATCTATTAGTATATGACATTTTACTGCATATTCGTTAATTCGATATTTAGTATAGTATATATATTCAATCTATTAGTATATAGACATTTTACTCTCACATATTCCTTAATTCGAATTTTAGTATAAGTAATTAATTCGATCTATTAGTATATAGACATTTTACTTGCATATTCGTTAATTCGTATTGAGTATATATATTATTCGATCTATTGTATATAGACATTTTACTCCACATTGCTCTGTGCTCTTTCGTCTTATTTGCGTGTATATCTGGATATTGTGCGATGCGTGGTGTGAGGTCGGGTGTCATAGGACAATTTAACGCTCGCGCTCTTTTGTTAATTCGATATTTAGGTGTGCGTTCGTTGCTATGCGTAGTCGTTCGATCTATTATTAATAGAGGGGGGGGGGGGGGACATGGTTGCGTAGCGGTGGTTCTGGGTTTGTCTCGACGTGGGGGTGTGGTATAGTGTGTGAGGAATTCGATGTTGTGTATTGTGTGTATCGTACAGTGGCTCGCGTGTGGTCTGTATGTGTTCTTGTAGTTGTGTAAGAGTGTGTGTAGGAGTCGATCTTTAGTCGGTGGTGTGACATTTTCCATGTGTCGATGGTTAGTGTGGGGTGCTGAGTGTGGTGTGTATAGGTTTGTATATGAGTGAGGGCGTGGGGGGTGGGGAGTGAGTGGAGTGTGCGTGTGGAGGCGTGTGTGGACGGCAGCAGAGTGCCGTTGTGTCGAGTGTGTTGTGGAGAGTGTGTGAGTGTGGGCTAGGCGATCGATTAGTGGGGGGGGGGGTAGAGAGGACTTTTAGGGCATAGGGAGGGTGAAGGGCTGTCTAGGATGTGGGAGTGGTGGAGATTCAGTCTAGGAGTATACGGGTGCTTGCAGGGTAGCGTGCTGCGTGGTCGTGAATGTGGTGATATGTGTCGTAGGAGATAGGGATAGATAAGGCGGATCTAGAGTAGGGAACAGGTGGGAATTGTGACTATTACGTGGAGGCGAGGAGTGGGAGGGAGCGTGTGTGTAATGGGCGAGTGCGAGGTGTATAGTAGAACAGGGGACGCACAGAGTGTGCGGGGGCTTCGAGATTTGAGGATAGTAGAGATTGTCGGTGCGGTGGAGTATATGGAGCATGTTTACGCACAGTTCGTTCGGGTATGCTGAGGGAGGAGAGTATAGAGAATTCGAGCGATGAGGAGATAGACAGTGGTGTGGCTGGGGGGTGGTCAAAAGATTCAAGTGGGTGGGGGTGGGCATTGCTGCCTGTGGCGGTGGGGAGTAAGGCTGCGGGTGGGGCCCCATTTGACGTTGCGAGAACGCGTGCCGGCTCGAAAATCGGGCGCGTCAAAAGTGGGTGTGTGGGGTTATTGCGTCGCTGGGTTCTCTGTGTTGCGGCCTAGCGACAAACAATCCCAGCAGGGGTGGGCAGCTGTGGTAGGGAGGTACCTTACCGGTCTAGGCGTGTGTGTGTGACTGGATGCCAATTTGGTCTCGCCCCAATATAAGGGGCAGTATGGTGCCTGCGTGTGCTGTAGGTTGGTGCGGGTGCGGGCAGTGTCTGTGTGTTGCTCGCGCGTGTGCTGCCACTTACAACTGCAAAAGAAGGGTGGTCGGACTGAAGCGACAGCGGCGTAACTATGTCCAGGACACCCAGAGACCAAGTCCAAGGCAAGTATCACATTTATATATACAATTTTATCTGTGATGAGTTGTATAAAACATCACCTTTTGCACCACTGTAATCAGGCGGTTCTGCAGCAGATCTTTCTGAACAAGCTCTGTACTATGTATAACCACTATATGAAGTTACTGCACTTTTCTTGTTACTTTTATAGCACTTGTGATTGGCGATAGCGCTTCGCAAACGCCACAAAGGATGTGGGGCCTTTAGTGCTTTTCTCCTAAAGAACTCAAAGTGCATATGTTAGTTAGTTAGTTAGTGTAGTGTTAGTTGTGAGTGTTGTTAGTGTGAAGTTGATGTTGTAGTTAGTGTTTAGTTAGTGTTAGTTAGTAGTTAGGAAGTTATGTAAGTGTTATTAGAGGATGCCGGTGATGGTGTTAGGGTTGTTGTAATGTTTCTTAGTGGTGTTAGTTAGTTGGTTTAGTTGCGTGTGTGTGTGAGGTGGTAGTAAGGTTAGTTAGGTGTTGTGTGTGGTGTGGTGTGGTGTTCGGTGGTTAGTTATGTTAGTAAATTGGAAGTACCGTGTGTGTAGTTGTGTTTTGGTTAGTTTGTGCGGTGGGAGTGTGGTAGTGTGTGGGAATGGATTAGTGTTAGTAGTTCAGTGGGAATGGTGAGGTTAGTGTTGTGGTGTGTGTGTGTATGGTGTTGTGTGTGGAGGTTTGTTGGTTAAGTTAGTGTTGAGTTAGTGTTAGTTATGTTGTAGTAACAGTGTAAGTGGGTAACTGTATAGGTAATGGTGTACTGTGGTGTAGTGTGAGGTTGGGTTTTCGTGTGTTCGTGGGTGGTAGGTGTTACTGATGTTAGTTTGTTTAGTAAAGTGTGTGTGGGGGGGGTGGGGGTGGGTGGGGGGAATTCGATCTATTAGTATATAGACATTTTACTCACATATTTGTTAATGCGATATTTAGTATAGTATATATAATTCGATCTATTAGTATATAGACACATAATCAATGAAGTTTTGTCTTATATTGATAGTAGAATAAGCTGATACTTTAGCTTACTTTATGACTCTTTTGGAAGTTGGAGCCTTCATACATTATTACCTATAGTATACAATGTGTCATTGTGATGTTCTGATAAGGGTTAAGACTGGACACCGATGTAATATGGAATTGGCATCTCAGAAAGAGAGTGGGTTTATCTTGTTCCACCTTATTTAGTCACAATGTTATTTGCAGTGTGGCAAATGCAAAGAAAATATCAAAACAGAAAAGAAAGAAAAAGAGATAAGTGATTAGGTTTCTTTTGCATGAGGACATTGGCCAGAACATCAATTTAGCCCATTAATTAAAATTACATTTGCAAAACATAATAGTTTGTTAACTTGTGTAGTCACTTTATGTTATGTGCAGAAAACAAAATTCTCTTACAAAGGTCAGTTTTAAAACATTATGTAAAACATAATTTAAGCTGGGGGAGATTAGACTAAATGTGAATATTTTTTAGTTGTTAACCTAACCCAAGATATGGATGGGATAAATCTTTAAAAGCCAAGAAAAATAAATCAGGTGATTCTTCATGTAGATGCTAATAGAAATGGAATTGTGAAACGTTAGGTACAAATACCTGCTAAACCATTAAAGTGGCATAGAGAAGTCAATCACTGTCAAATAAGGCTGCAGTAGTGAGATCGGACTCTATGCAAAGGGGATTGGAATGGCCTTGCATGATCGAAGAAGGACATTCCAATCAGTGTTCACAGCAGTCCAACTCTCACACAATACCAGGTTCTAGTGAAAAAAAACATAACCAAAACAAAATGCAAAACTCCAGACAAGTGTCGCCTCTGTGCGATAGCTGTTAAAACCATTATTTGTGGGATCTTCATTAAAAAAAAAAGAAGAAACCTTACATCTCAATCCAACAATCACCTGTACTGAAAAATGACCAGTAGGAAGATTCCATTTTGGGGGGTTAGAGTAACTGGAAATCTGTTTGATCTCCTTGGAAATGTACATTAACAACATTTATTTATTTTGAAAGGTTGAAATCTTTACTTGTGTGGCAAATCTATAAGGTTTGGTGGAAGGGGCGCTTTGGTTGAAAATTTGTCTCATTGAGTGATTACATTGACATTAATGAAAATTGTCCTTATGACCAGTAGATTGCATTAGATCTGTGACAAACCCTTCAACTACCACCAAGACTGACCACAGAAACAGGTAAAGCTCTAAGTCCACATAGGAGAGAAAAAAGCTTTAGCAATGGTGTTGTATTGTATTATAGAAATGGTAATGATGTTATTATAGACATGGGTGTATTGTATTATAGAATAGTGTTGTATGGTATTATAGAAATGTGTTGTATTGATTATAGAAAAATGGTAATGTATTGTATTATAGAAATGGGGTTGATTGTATTATAGCAATGGTAATGGTAGGTATTATCGAATGGTAATATGTATTGTTATTTATAGAAATGGTTGTTGTATTGTTATATAGAAATGGGAAATGTATTGTATGTATAGAAGGTAATTGTATTGTATTTAGAAATGTGTTGTATGTATTATCGAAAGTGGTGTTGTAGTGTATTATAGAAATGGTGTTGATTGTATTATATGAAATGGTGTTGATTGTATGTGATAGAAATGGTAATGTCTTGTATTATAGAAATGGGTAATGAATGGTTATTATAGAAATGGAAGGTATTTGTATTATAGAAAATGGTTGGTATTGATTATAGAATGGTGTTGTATTGTATTAGAAAATGTCTAATGTATTGTAGTATGAAATGGTGTTAGTTGTGATTGGAATTGTGTTATAGAAATGTAATGTATTGTATTATAGAAATGGTGTGTTTGTATATAGAAATGGTAAGTATTGTATTATAGCAATGGTAATGCTAATTGGATTATAGAAAAGGTTTTTGTATTGTATTATAGAAATTGGTGTTGTATTGTATTATAGGGGAAAGTGGTAATGTATTGTATATCGAAATGGTAATGTATGTATTATAGAAATGGTAATGTATTGTATTTTTATAGGAAATGTAATGTATTGTATTATAAGAAATGGTTGTGTAGTTATATAGAAATGGTAATGTATTGTATTTAAGAAATGGTGTTGTTTGTATTATAGAAAATGGGATTATGTATTATAGAAAATGGTTGTGTATTGAGGATATAGAACTGGTGTTGATTGTAGTATTAGAAATGGTAAGATTGTATTCTAGAAAATGGTTAATGTATTGTATTATAGAAATGGTGTTGTATTGTATTATAGAAATGGTGGAATGTATTGTATTATAGAAATGGTAATGTATTGTATTGATAGAAAAGGGTTTAATTGTCATTTATTATAGGAAATGGTAAGTATTGATTATAGGAAATGTGTTGTATTGTATGATAGAAATGGTTAATGATTGTATTATAGAAATGGTAATGTAGTATTATAGAAAGTGGTACTGTTATTGTGTTATCGAGGATAATGGTAATGTATTTATTTAGAAATGGTAATGTATGGTATTATAGAAATGGTAAGTATTGTATTATAGAAATGGTGTGTATTGTATTATAGAAATGGTAATGTATTGTATTATAGAAATGGTGTTGAATTGGGTTATAAGAAAGGGTAATGTATGTATTTATAGAAATGGTGTGGATTGTATTATAAGAAATGGTATGTATTGTGTTATAGAAAATGCGTGTTGAATTGTGTGATAGCAATGGTAAGGTATTGTATTATAGAAATGGTGTGTATTGTGTATAGAAATGTAAGTATTGTTTATAGAAATGGTGTGTGGGGAATTGTGTTATGCAATGTACTGTATTGTATTATAGAAATGTAAGATTGTATATAGAAATGTGTTGTATTGGTTATAGAAATGGTAATGTATGTGTTATTAGAATGTGTTGTGTTGAATGAGTTGAATTGTGTTATAGCAATGGTTAATGTATTGTATTATAGAAATGTTAAGGGATGTGTTATTAGACAATGTGGTGCAATGTGGTTATAGCAATGGTTAATGATTGTATTATAGAAATGGTAATGTATTGTATTATAGAAATGGTAATGTATTGTATTATAGAAATGGTGGGGTATGGTGTTATAGAAAGGGTAATGGATTGTTGTATAGGAAATGGTGTTGAATTGTTTATAGCAATGTAATGTATTGTATATAGAATATGGGTAATGTATTGTATTTAGAAATGGTAATGTATTGTTATTATAGAAATGGTGTTGTATTGTGTGATAGGAAAATGGTTAATGTATTGTATTATGAATGGTAATGTATTGTATTATTAGAAATGGTGTTGTATTGTGTTATAGAAAAGGTAATGTATTGTATTATAGAAATGGTAATGTATTGTTTATAGATAATGGTTAATGAGTGGATTATGAGAAATGGTTAAGTATTGTATTATAGAAATGGTAATGTATTGTGTTATAGAAATGGTAGGTATGTGTTATAGCAATGTTTGTATTGTATTATAGAAATGGTGTTGTATTGTATTATAGAAATGGTAAGGTATTGTTATTATAGACATGGTAATGTTAATGGTAGTGATTATAGAAATGTAAGATTGTATTATAGAAAAATGGTGTTGTATTGTAGTATAGAAATGGGTGTATTGTATTATGAAAATGGTAATGTATTGTATTATAGAAATGGTAATGTATTGTAGTTATAGAAATGGTGTTGTCATGGTATTATAGAAAGGGTAAATGTATCTGTATTCTAGAAATGGTTGTTGAATTGTGTTTTAGCCAATGGTAATGTATTGTATTATAGAAATGGTTGTTGTATTGTGTTGATAGCATGGTAATGTATTGTATTATCGAAATGGTGGTTGTATTGTGTTATAGCAATGGTGTTTTGTATTATAGAAATGGTGTTGTATTGTGTTTAGCAATGGTGTTATATTGTATTATAGAAATGGGTTGTATTGTGTTCTAGCAAGGTAATGTATTGTGTTTAGAAATGGTGTTGAATGGGTGTTATAGCCATTGTAATGTATTGTATTATGAAATGGTGTGTATTGTGTTATAGCAATGGTAATGTATTGATTATAGAAAGGTGTTGTAGGTGTTATAGCAATGGTAATGTATTGTATTATAGCAATGGTATGTATGTATTATAGAAATTGGTAATTAATGTATTTGTTATTATAGGAACAATGGTGTTGCATTGATGTTATAGCAAGGTCATGTATTGTATTATAGAAATGGTGATGTATTGTATTATTGAACATGGTAATGTATGTATTATAAGGAAATGGTGTTTGAATTGTGTTTATAGCAATGGTAATGTATTGTATTATAGAAATGTAATGTATTGTATTATAAGAAATGGTGTTGAATTGTGTGATAGCAATGGTAATGTAGTATTATAGAAATGGAGTAAGGTATTGTATTATAGAAATGGTGTGGAATTGTGTTTAGCAATGGTAATTGATTGTATTATTTTAAAATACAAGCTGTTCTGTTAATGGACATTGTCTTACCCCTTTTGACAAAAGGTGCCCTCAAAAACACTATTATCAGATAACTCAACTGGGGCTTGGGTAGCTTCCTTAAAATGCCTGGAAATACACCCGAAAGAGCAGCGTAGAGAAGAAGGCACAGCTGGACTCGGGGAGGAAGCGTGGAATCGGCCGAAGTGGGTAGCACGAGAATGGCGGACTCCGCAGGGTGGGGACAGTGAGTCGCGGGGGAAGGAATTGGGGCCGGGTGGGGGGGGGGCATCAACCTGGGCATTTGCCCCCAAAAGTTAAGAGGAAGATTATTTGGGAAGGCACACACAGCAGCCTTGAAATAGCTTGATGGGCTTTGGAAAAAACAAAAGAATTGTGTGGGGAGATTATGCTCCCACCATAACTGAGGACCATTAGAGCACTGATTGGAAGCACAGAGGTGCTTACGAACAGCCGTTAGGAGGCACAAATACAGAATTGATTTCTGTGTAAAATATTTACAAAATCTTTCGTTTGAGGAGTGAGAGTCATAGAGTTGACTCCAATCAAATAAAATCATATGTTAGGACCCTCCAAAATCTGAAAATGGAAGTAGAAATGTCAGACCCCCGTTTAATTTTATTGCTTTTGAGTAAAGATTTACGATGCGGAATCCCACAAACACAGCTGATAAGCGGTGAAAATCATTTATGCCAAGACGTCTTTCTATCTGAACTACAGTTATTTAGTCGTAGTGATTTAGTGAAAAAAGTGATGGAAAAATACACACAACAACTTACAATATTAAGGTGCATGCAAACAAACGTACAGAAATGTACCATGCCAGTGCATTTTCAATAGTGTGACGTACTAGTTCTGTACTGATTCAGTGTGTCCTTGTGTTTTTTAAAAAAGGAGTTCACTGTTTCTTTGTTTTGAAAGATCAAAACGTTCCCACCAGGCATATTCAGTGCTGCCCAGAAGTATATGTGTTTCAAATATTAAAATAAAGAATATCATAAAAGAAAGTAGTGGATTCATACTAACTGACTTTCTAAAAGATATATTGTGCAAAATTCATATAATGTGAAAAACTCTATCAGGGTATTAATAAAAGGTGCTTATTGTTAAAAATGGCACTAATTTTTCCCAAACCATTCAGATGTTATGCTTTCAAATGCTAAAAAGATCTGATTTTGTGGGGCAAATTAGCACCATTTTTAAACGATAAGAACTTTGTTGAATCCTCTGTATGGTTTTCTACGATGCCCACAATGTGTTTCCAATTTACGAAGGGTAAGTAGTTGACTTATACACACAGGTTTATTGTGGAAAAAATGGACAGAATGTGTTTGTAATGTTTTTAGGGGGGGAAGCCAATTATTATCCAGATTTCAGATTTCTCTCTAAAATGTCTGTCTGGGTCTTTCCCATACGCCACAGACAATATGACTGGGGTTTATGCACGTATACAAGTCTGGATAGGAAAAACCAATATTTACTGTGCAGAATTGTTATTCACCAATCACATAAAGTCTGTGTACGATTCGGCTATGGTTATCTACTGTGCCTCAATCTGTAGCCTGATTGACTGCCAGTTGCAGCAGAAATGAGCAGCACCATTTTCAATTCAACACAAAATTCAGCTTCCATAGAAATAACGAATCTCATGTTTTCCGCCCGTTGAGCTGTTATTGGTAAAACCCAATAACATTTATATCTTATACATAATAATAATATATCTATATCTATATATATATATATATATAATAGATAATATTCTTCCTCCACAAGGTTATGCATCTTAGTATAGAAAGCAGGAAAATTAAAAAAAAAATAATAAAAACAGTTTAATCCAGATTGGGAGAGGAATCCATATGTATGTTTGGAAAGGTTTAGCTTTAATGTTTGTCATAACTACAAACTTACCTCCTTCAACACCTGGCCCAATAACTTTGGTGATTTAATTAAACATGATCTGGCCATTTAGAACAATCGTAAGGTAAAATGTTGCTCCACTCGACTGTACAATCAATTGACATTCCCAACTCGGATTTAACGTTCTAATTGGTCAATGTTAGGTTTAGGTTATGTCTGTGGCCAGCTAACAATGCAATATTCTATAAAAAATAAAATAAAATGGCTTTTTTAGTTTTAACAAAACGATCCCGTTGTACTTTCTACTGAGCACATTTTTATTAAAATCCTGTAAAAAAAAAAACCCATCCACCAGTGAACAAATTTAGGACCATAGCGGGATTTGCAGGAGGAACTGGTGTACACCCAGGAGAGAAACAAAAAGAATTGTTAGGAGCAAATCAAAACAGCTGCTTTTCTCCAGCCCACAGATTTGTTTTATTTCCTGTGCTGCATTGCTAAAGATGTTTAAAAAAAGGCGTGATCAGTTAAACTCTTATTTCCCCACAAGCTAAAATGTTCAAAATGAGCAGTCGTCAGTATTACTTGTTTTAGAACATGTTTCTTATCTGGGATAATATTCTCATAGCTTAAACAGTGGAACCCCCATCCCCATCCTCAAAGACCAAATGTTCAATAGTAAATTTTTGTTTAATCAATTTCTCTAGGATGGATCCTAAGTTTCAATGGGTTTAAACAGTAAACTGCCTAGTGTTTTACAAAAATGATTTTCACAGATCCATAACTCCATCATTAACATAGAGGAAATATACAGCTGTTGAATTTCTACAAACTCTGTCCACAATAAAAGCGCAACAGCAGTGTGTATTATAGATGAAATACATGAAAAGCATGATAAATGTATGTGTTAGGTGTTAATGAGTGACATTATTGATGTGTTTTAAAATCAGTTAAAAAAAAGATACCATAGTTGGCAGCCTAAAAGCATTTGATTTTCTCATTTTAAGGGAATATTCCCAAAATTAAGCCTGTGAATCGAAGCCTAGGAGATCTCCATTTCCAGTCATGGCAGCTCAAATCAGCAGCATACAGTCAGTAATATATGCCGTCGGCTCAGTCTGGTCTACCAGCCAGGATTCATCGATATGTTAACATCCCATCCTTTTTTGTATGCATGGCACATGAGTCCCCTGCCTACTTCCTCGCCCCCCCTCTTCTCTGGTTACTGTTAGCTAAAGTTTTGACTGTACCATGATCGATATCCTCTAAATAACATAAAAAAATAATAATAAAATAAAACAATTTAACACACACTATCACGTTCCTCTCTTTTATTTTAAAGTACTAAAAGAAATTGTGGGGTATAACGACAAATATTTCATAAATGATTGAAAAATTCACGTCTGTTATCTGTGTACATAATGCAAGTAAGGACATTTATCAAAAAACTTTGTGGTGTGTAGGTAAGTCTTCCAGTTTTTGTTAGCTAATATTCAACCATTCACGTGCTTGATCCAACAGACATCATGGCTGCACTAAATGAAGGCAAACTAGCCACCCTCCTGGCAAATAAATAAAGTAGGGTATTTGGGGTGGGTTGTATATTTTTTTTTGTGTTACAAATTACATTTTAATAATAAGAGTTGCTATTACAATTCATGATTATAGAAAATCCAGGAAAAAACTTATAAAACTATCACTTAACAAAGAACAGCCATGGTCATTTCATACAGGGCATCGGCCTTAACATGGGTTCCTTTCATATTACAACCAACGGAAGATTCCTTTTACACAGAAAAGCTTTTATAGATTTATAGTGAAGTCTTGTGGAAGAACATAAAGGAAGTTTTGAATATTTGTAAAGGAAAAACACAACCTAACCACATTTTAAAGAACACATATTTTTTCTGTAAAAATGATAGACACGCTGCAGGAGGATTATTTGGAGAATTAAACTGCAATTGTCCACATCACACACACATGCAATATATAGTGGCCATAAATGCTTCTTACTTTTATAGCAGAAAAAGCAACCATCACTTGCAATCAGTTTTTTTTGTAGCAATTCAAAATAAATAAAGTTATTGATTTTAAAGTAACAAATAATCTTACTTTCCTTTCAATATATATTGTCTTTTAAAGACATCTAACAACATTATAAAAAAAGAACTCAGCCATTTAGAGAGAAACCTTTTGTTACTCTCAGACAGTTTTTTTTCCCTCCAGGTTTTATTCTTATCAAAGATCCCAGACACAACAATGAATACGTCCCAAACTGATTAATTTCCCATCCGCTAGGTCCCAAGAGCTAAACTTGTGATAGTTCTAGAAAATCCTCACAAGTTAGGCTACTAGGGACTAGGAAAGTCCCACGCACATCGCAGATTTCTCCTCAATACTGTGGACATCGCAACACCTCTGCTTCGCATTAGACAGTACCATTTTACTCAACATATTGAATTCACAAAGGATGTTTAAAAACATGGCTTAAGGTTTGCAATTAGACAGAAAAGCACACAAAGGAATAACCGAGCACATATTTTACTCATTGCCTTCCGATAATCGCATCCAATATTATTGGAGATAGTAATTTGCTACCCCCTGTGCCGAATTTGGGCACTAAGGATGAAGACTGCTGAATGGTTTTGCAGTAGGAAACAAAACTGGAGACTGATTATTTAGGTTCTCATCCTGGTTTGCTGTCCTATTGTCCAATCACAACGTGAAGGCTGGAGGTTTGTTTTCCCCTCCATTTTTTTCATCGAGAGTTTAGATAGCAGGGAACCAAGATCCGGAATCCGTACAAAAACTTTAATCGCTGCAGGTAAAGGACAGAACGACAGAAAGTATTTCAAATATTTTTCCTATCACAGGGGGCTTCCTGGCTGAATCTATCCGGCACTTCGATATGATTTCTCCTTACAGCTTCTATGCTGGGGATTCATTTCCCCCCCCCCACAACATATATGAGAATCGCCTTGGAAGAGCATAGGATGAAATAATTGTTCAGCCGCCGAACTGTTATCTCATCCGAGGGATAGAATCTCCAGTGTGGGACAAACGGAAGCGTGTGGTTGTTGAGTAGTCTGTTCAAAGTATTCAAAACAAAATAAAAGACAGAGAACAGTTAGTTGGTTGATAACTACAAAGAACTGTAAACATCCAAACAGAGCAAAAAGGAAAAAAATGGTTTACACAACAAAGTAAAGACGCAAAAGGAAGACCAAGGAAGAATTGTAACATATAAATCATGAGAGACGATTTAGAAAAACATTTTTCAACACGAATATTTAGTATCAATGCGTAAAAAGCGAAAATTGGATTTTTAACATGTAACGCTATGTGGAAATCTTTTTTTTTTGAAATGAAAGGCTCGTATAAAGAACAAAAAGAGACCCTGTCAGATATCAAGCCTTTCCGTTTCCTGCCACTTGCCTTTCTTATCTTAATAATAGTTGTAGCAATGTTTTGAACACAGTCTGCCGAATGAACAATTAAATTGAAAAAATCTATCCCCGCCCACAATTTATGGCATTAACATAATTGGAATCCCCCCCCAACACGGAGAAACCATCCTCCCAGGAAATACATATGATGCTCCAAAGATTGTAAATCAGTCCGATTTTTTAGTGCTTTACAGACGTGACCTTTGCATCCTCTGAAGGACTGGATTTTCCCTTCCACACAACCACAGACAGGCCACACACAAGCAACAACACTCTCTCAGACACACACACATTACATACGAAATCAGGTCAAGCCGCGGATGCTGACTCAGAACAGTGTTGTGTGGACGGGGGAGGCAATCGGCTGGTAATTTATCTGTCACTCATCATTAACTTAACTCACTCTCTTAGTATCACCCTCTTTTGGACGCTCGCAAGACTGCAGCATTTGAACTGATCTGAACATACCAGTCCTTGCAGTCAGACATCGGAAGAGGGGAACCAAAGACCTCAATGCTCCCACAAGAATTGTCTTCGTTTCTTCCACATGATCTTTCTTAGGTTTTACCTCCCCACTTCCCTGATCCTTCTTACTGTTTGTCTGAATTTTTTGGTAAGCAAATATGGCTTTTTGCTCTAAGAGGTATGTCTTTTTCGTGACCCTAAAGCCTTTTAGCTTTCCACCCCCCCCCCCCCAACAAAATCAATAGAAAATTGATCTCCAAATGCAGTGGTAAAACCAAGTTTCACATACAGTACTTTCATTCTATTTCTCTGTCCTGAAGAACAGCAAGCACTTCAAGTTCGCACGTTGATAGAAGGGAACATAATGCGCAGCAATTCTTTTACAGTCCTAGAGTTTAACACGAGCTTCTCCTTTTTTCCCCCTCTCCACTCCTCACAAGAACAATATGTGTGGAAACAATGCTTTCCTATAGTATCAGCTCTTGCAATCATGCCATGATATGGTGTGATCTGTGGTTACAATAACTAAGGCAAAATTTTAGGCGTGCAAAATTCCACTGTACCTTACTAAAACACATTCTCAAATACAGATTTAAATCTTTTGAAGTGATTCTGTGTCTAAAATCGTCCGTCAAATCAATACTGGGAGGAGACATAGCCTTTGTATATTTGTAACCATATGATTGCCCACATAGAACTTCAAGGTGGGTTGTAGCTTGACCCAAGGGTTCATCCTGTCTTCTCTGCCTTCTCAACATAGATAAAGGTTTGATGTGAATATCTAAACATAAATATCTGGAATTCTGCTGGTGTATCTCTCTAGTTGTTTACTCGGATACGTAAGGCACAGAATCGTTTTGCATTTCAGGTCGACGCCTTTGTTTCACTAATCTACGACCCCTTTTTCCCCCAGTGAGTTGGGAGTTAATGTACTTTATCAATAATCTCTTATAGACTTAGAAATAAGATAACATGCCACTTATAAAATAAAATCTGACTTTACCGTGGTATATACGACACCAAACTTACTTTTATAGCAGGAATCCCGCGTACCCTGTCATCACTGCATATAGTACATTAAAGCAAAATACTAAAAAAAAAGCATGTGTCGGCAACACTAAGGGGAAATTTTGTCTAAAACACTAAAAAGTAGTATATGCGACTCCAACGAAGAAATGTATTGCCTTGGTGGGAGGCGTCTAAATAACTACTTTGCTCACCTTTAACACCATCCTGGAGATGGACATAGCTGAATAATAGACATGTTTCACACTACATACCCATTCTAGCCACGTAAACCATAACAAATAGAACAACATGAAAACAAAATGTTGTTTGAGTAAGAAAAACGTGAAAAATGAACTCTTTGCACCTTCGGCATGTTCCACTGGTAAAGCATAAACACATGCGTCCATGAAAAAGTGGTTTAAGCGTACGATGCGATTTTTTAAAATAAAAAATAAATTTCTCTGTTGATTCATTCATTTTTCTGCTCTCCATTCATCAATATCCTTGTGCCTTTTTATTCTTTTCCACAATATTCGGTAAAAAATACTATGATTTTCCCTTCATATCAGACGAGGTTTACCACAAAATAAAAAAAGGGGGGGAGAAGAAAGAGACAGACAGATTGTGGGGGGGGGGGGTCTGCCTACTGGTATAGTCTGTGTCATAGTAGGTTGGTCTGCCTCTGAGAAGTGCTTTACTCTTCTCTGCGAATCAGAGGCGGACAAGTGCAAATCTAACCATCTCTATATCGTACAATGCTTGTCTCAATCCTTTCTCTGGTCTCCAAATGGTTTAATAACTGTCTGTTATAACAGCTTCTAGAAGGATTTTGAACCACTGTAAATTTCTGGATAAAAGTAAATAAAATTCAGCACGCATAATAGGTCTAGAACAAATATTCTTTTTATTTATTGTATATCTACATTTGTTAGAGGCTGTATTTTAATTAATTTGAAACCCAGACTTTTCCAGTTTTAAGACACTCCATGATGATTTTGCTAGGGAGTGTCTTAGCACCCAAGAGAGTTGGTCCCTGCATTAAATTCAATAATTCTTCGGCAAGGAGATGTTTTAATCAATCAACTAAATTCCTTGGAAGAAAGCATCTGAGTTTGACGGTCTTACATGACCCTTACACAAACTTCTCTAAGCTATTAACCCTTTCTTTTTTTTTTCTACCACTTTTCATTACCTACTGTAAAATATATAAAATTGGAATTAACATGCCTTGCTATATGAGGTCCATCCCGACGTGCAAATTTGGTTGGTTGTTTTACCAGTACAGCCCATAACATTGCATTTAGTCCCCCACCCATTTTAAGATCATTTTTTGGATGTCAAATAAACCATATCGTATGTCAAAACAGTAGCCTATCTCAGGAACCAAATGTCTAACACTGAGAGCGTAATCACTCCATGACAAGATATATTTAAAGGAGAACGTAAACCAATTTTTTATAATCCCAGAATCTGAACCCCCCCCTAACCAACACCAATAAACCTATAAAATCCACGACTCCAGTAAATGTGTGAATTAAGTAAAAGAAGCCTGTTAAGAACGGGATAAAGTAAGATGTGTATGTTGCAGTGTCCAGACCACCTCCATGACCTCATTCAAAATGCTTCCTTGCTTTATTCTTCCTGTAAAAGGATTGATAGAGATAGTAATGGCGTGTGACCAACTGTAAACAAGTTTGTGTCAAAGCAAAGGACTGAGGCATGTGCGATACATTAATGGCGTTGACCACAATGATACTAGACATGCGAGAATAAAGCACAAACCATATATTATAGGTAAATTTCCCAGCGCCCGTATCAAAAATGAGAGGTTAAGACACAGATTACTGGTTTTATCATCAAGTTTCCTGATTTCTTGTTTCAGTTTGTTTCTGATGCTTTAGTTTCTTTTAAGGCCCATCTGTGGAATATAAATTATACAGTTTCATATGTGAGTAAATAAAATTAGCACAGGAATTCAGTATGTGCATAGCTCTTTCAATAGTTATAGTTTTTTTGCTTTTAGGAACAATTGATACTTTAACATAGCCAAACACTATATTCTGTTTTAAAAAGAGACACCCTTTAAGGAACATAAAACAACAAAACTATTTTATGAACTCCAAAACAATTATGGTAATGAAATTGTTAAATCAGAACCTAAAAAGTTTTTGTTTGTTGGTGATATCAGCCCTGAAAATTGCAATTTATCGATAGCACATACACCACCTTCAACATTACATTTGATCAATTTGGATCCAAAGATGAATAGCTGAATCGATTGTAAGACTGAATGGAGCAGCAATTTTACCTGCACAAGTCCAGCTGTGTTTTCTGGCCCCAAATCATGTTTGCAATTGAATTAAGACATATCACACAAAGCATCTGAACCAGGGTGGTTGTCAGAATGTTGCCAGGAAACTTGGACGGTAATTTGTGGAGCCACTTAGTTCCATAATGCTTTTATAATATTCTGCCAAGTAACTGATTTTACCTACTCAGCATCTCGGCTGGCTTTAGGGGTGGGTTTGTTGATTACAGGCTTCAATGTAAATTTAAATTACTATTACTATGCAGGACAGGGTGCGTATAACTGAAGCCTAAACAGTGAAAACCGTCCTATACAAAAGAGGAAAAAGAATGTTCGTGCTGTATAGTTGCCAATAATTTTGCTCTCTTTAGGTGCTATATACAATAAAGGAGCTCCAGGGGGTATAACACTTGACCGTCATGTCCCATGTGTTAACTGTTGCCTACATCCTCATTCTGTATGCCATGTATTAATTGTTACCTTCATTATGCCATGTCATGTATGTCCCTGTTATTAACTGTTACTTCAACAACCATGCTGTAGTCCAATGTAATTAAATATTACTTCATTCCTCCATGCTGTATGTTCCATGTTTACTGTTTACCCTTCATTCTGCATGCTGTATGTCCCATGTATTTAATGTGTTACCTTCATCCGCCTGCGCTGAGCCCATGTATTAACTGGTAACCTCCTATCCTCCTGCCTGTTTCTGCTAGTCGTGTATTACTGTTAACTCCATCCAACATGCTGTATGTCCCATATATTAACTGGTACCTCACATCCTCTGTTCACCGTAATTATACCATCTGAGGAGCATACTATACAGTATTTCATTTGATAGTTTTTTTGTGAAACCAGCCTGACGTATTGGACACACACTGTATAAGCACATGGGGGTTATGAAAGAAGTAACAAACGAATTCTCAGGCATCCCAACCAGATGTCATCAAACATTTAGTGGATAGTAATAGGCATTTTTCAATGGTAAAAATATCCAGGAACAAAACTAAAAATGCTACCATGATCGCTACTTACTAGTCCAGCTGTGAAATGTGAAACAGGTCGAATCTCTAGTGGATAATGACACCCATCTGGCAGAAGAGAAAATGTCTACCAGACATTAAAAAATTCTTTATTCATGGCAGAACAATGCAGGACCACGTTTTCCCACATACATGTAGTGATTATAGCTCACAATCATTTATTATGCCTTGTAATGCCCTAAATTACTTAGCTTGCTTCTTCATCAACAACTATCAATGCAAATACATCACCTTTAAAACCAAAAAAATTACTCGTAGACCTATTGGCCTGACCAGACCCAGCTCATGCAACAATATAGAAATGGAGGTACACTGGGAGGATTTCATTGATTAGAACACGTAGTAAATCATATCGTTGCTTTGCAAAGCTGATACAATAAAAGTGCAAAAGATTTTCTGCGTATGGTTGAGCTACCAGCGCCAATCCATTATGTACTTTAGTAACCTAGTAAAACTTAACATCTAATTGTTTGCTGTGACTTAAAGGAGAACTATACACTCCCCTCTTCTCGCTCCAAACATTGCATTACCAAGGATTGGGACCTAAAACAGCTATTTCCCTATAATAGGTGCACCATGCTCCAAGCTCTTGAAGACTATATGGCTATGAGTTGAACTGGCGAACAAAATGGATACTCTAGTTACAGAATTAATTCTACAGTACGTAAATGCAACTTACTAGAAAGAAATTTTTGCAAAGTTATGATGTACGGAGAGAGAGAGCTTTCACTTGGGTCTTATAGAAGCCGCCAGTTTACGTTACTAATATAACTTCCACTTAACTTGCCCTTGCCATTTGACGGCAGAAGGGCCAATTATGACTACCAGCTTACACATTCTCATAGTGATTTATGCAGGGGTACCGCACCTTACCCTGCTGTTGGACGCTGCACTAGAAGTACGTTAAGTTATTGACAGGACGCTCTTTGTGACTCGTAGTCTCTTCCTCCCCCCCTCCCCCCGGTCTTCACTCCAGCCTTGCTTTTGTTTTTTTATTTTTTTTCACCTTTAAACACCTCCACAAGCATTTTATTGTATTTACCTTATAGAAATTCCATTCCACAGTATTTGTATTGTATTGCAGTTAATAGAAGTCATGTCAAGCTCCCTTTCATTGGACCAACCTCAACCGGGCCATTTAAACTGGAATTCCTTATCCTTAAATATACAAGCTTCAGATGGGATGGACCTCTATCCCTTTTCCATAACAGCTGTACAGGGTGGGAGTTAAAGTCTTCTACACTAATCTAATGCACACGGTCGTCCCAAGAACATGATGAGAAGTTAGGACCTTCAGACAGGGGTTATCTTTAACGTGCCCTTCAAGGCTTTTCAGTCTAGACCATAGTAGTGTCAATTAACCTCTTTATTTGTACTATACTCCGTTCAAAACAAGGGGAGAGATGTTGAAGCAAACAGAATGGTTGTCATGAAAAGTTGGCAAAAAATGCAGTTGTTTTGTATTAAAGTTAACCAAACATATTTATAGGCTTGCTCATAGATAAAGATCATTAAAACACAGATAAGCAAACACAATTTTCTAAACTGTAATAGGCATCAGATTGGTGAAACGGATAATATGGATATTATAGGTGCTATATCAATCAGACCATGAAAAACATTAGATGCTTAGATTCTAACACAGTCAAAGAAAATGTCACAGCTAACGGCTTTACTGGTGAGGTTGCAACACAGCAAAATGTTTTCCCTACTTAAACATAACCCCCTAGTGCAGATGGCCACATGGACCTGACAAGGTTCAACATCACTGCCCATTGTGGAGAGGTTAAAATTGCCCACAAAACTATCAATAATGTTCTGTGCAATTTAAGAATGGAACCCATAATCTTTAAACTTAGTATTTCTGATGCACTGTTGAAGACGGCAGAAATGGATGGTCGTACGCATACACACATTGAGAAGTTTTGCCTTCAGGCGTGCTCTCAAAAACAAGCGAAGAAAGTATTTCTGTTTTTAGAGAACAATATGTGGCCACAGTTTAAAAAAGCATTCAGTCACTCCAACCCTCACTTGATGAAGGACCACACAATATGAAGTGCATTTTCCAAACACTTTCAATCATTCATAAAAATTAAAGCTGATTACCCCAACCAATCAAACCAATAGTAACTGGGTCAGGTAACTTGATTATTCTGTATAGACTTGTATGTACCCGTTCAGTATAGAAATACCCTACGTTGATTTGTATAATAGTGAGTGCTATTCTAATGAAGTTAAGGATGGCACACCCAAATACAAATAAAGTCAATATGGAGCATGGAGAAGGAGGCGCTGATCTTGACTATACAATTATCAAATGATGCTGGACCGTAATGGAAACAAACAAAAGCAGCAAACCAGCGTAACCTATTTATTCCTAGGGTAGTTGAACCTGTATAACTTTCCAAAAAAAAACCCCATTGTGTGATTTAAAAATATTATACAGTATTTGTATACCTTAGTAAAAAAAACAACAGTAAAAACAGCTATGTTTATTGACTTAGGCTCCAGTATTTCACGTCTGGCTGAAAAAACCACAGGGTACCAAGCAGCTTTCTATATTGGTGTATAAAATACATCACAGGATTAATACAAGTCTTTGGTGGATAAGTTTTTTTGCCCCAAACAATCCAGCTGTTTTGCTTGAAAAAAGTTAAAAAGACCTACATAGGTTATGTCGTTGTACTGGCACAACAACGGAAGTCTTCTTATTTACAGGAGTAATGTAATTACTAGAGAAAAATCTTACAATATTAGGGGATTTCGGGGAGAAATGGATGATTTATTCCCCCCTCCTTTAAAGAGCGAGAAAAACGCAGAGAGAGTGTGATACATGCCCACAGGCACATTATTATGCTCTTTAAGTGATTTAGTGTGACACAAACATTGTGCATAACAAAATAGCCCTCATGAACAAATTCCCCAAACATGCAGAAACTAGAAAGACATAGATTCAGGCTATATTCTTGAGGGTCTTAATTAGCAACACCAAGGTTTGCAGATAGTGTTCTTTATTGGAGAAACACACACACATGTTTTCGGACTGAACAGTCCTGTCTCAAGTTATGTCTACTCCACAAAGAGATCTGTTTTGCAATAACATTGGTGTTGCTTAGACCTCATAGCTGCATTGCATTTCTTCGCTATGTACTTTGTTCCTCACAGGGCAGTGCATGACTGGGGGCAAATCCATCTACACCTGAAAGTGTGATCTCTTCTACTTTTGGCTCCTATGCAGAACTTACTGCGCTTTTAAATGAATGCGTAAAGCACTGCGTTTGGGTAAAATTTCTTACCACTGTATACAAGCAAACTTAATACAATATCTGGAACATACAACATTGCTTAGACTCTTAGGATATTTTAGAATCATAAACCAGAAGCTCTGGCCTTTAATGCAACACTGATTTCCAGCGGTAGGGAAGCCAGTCCACTGCCGGAAATCTTACCCTCCTCTTATAACACTTGGATGCGAATAATGTAGCATTACTTTTGTATCACAACATATAAGGCTAGTGTTTGCTTTACACTAAGCTGGATCTTGTACAAATGACCGCATTTTTTCCCCCAATCTAATTGGAATTTCAAAAATGTATATATATATATCTTCTCCTTTGGTGCAATGTTATAAATGCAAAATGTATCTGGGAATACACCCACATGAATAACTAATTAAAATCAGAATCACCAGTTTAAAAGAACAAAATGTCCTTGTGTTGGACATACAAATTTAGCCCCCTTTTTACAGTGACTTTTCTGGGAAGTTTGCTATTTTGCCAGCCACTGGAATTATAATCACCTTTACTGTTAAAATATATCTGCCTTTTCCTTGTCCTCTTAGAGGATTTGGATGCGAGGGGAGCCCACCCCATACTACCTGCCCCTTTACCACAGCGTGCAACTGAGGCAAATTCCTATATGGGTTTATTACACGAGCCTTGCCCTCCACCATATGTTTAAAATGGAACAATCGGCCCCAAAGATACTTAGGTGCTTCCATACTTTGGCTAGTCCTCTGCTGTTCCTTCTCACTGAACAGCAGAGAGGGCCAGTACTGACAAGAGTATGTGATGGTGAGTATCGGCATCACAGACCGCATTGCCGACTCGGCCCCTTATCTGTCCGTGGTGGAAGAAACCAAAGCGAACCAAGGCTTAGTAAATATCTTTTGCGGGTTGATTTTTTATATTTTATGGGGGGTTCCCTACGGGATAACAAACTTTTTTTGGGGGGTGGAGAACATTTCAGTAAAAAAATAAAAGTAAGTCCGGGGAATCAACCTGCAGCAGCCTCTATTCTCTTTTCTTTTCTCTGATGAAGCGGAAGTAGAGCCGCGAAACGCGTCAGGCCACGCCCCTCGTCCCCTTGGCGTCTTCCCTGTCCAGAAGTCCGATGCAGTACGTGTTTGCGCTTTTAATTTTGTAATAAACGTGAAGTTTTATCTTATTAACTGTTGTGAGACACTTTTCGGGCTCGGTGTATCTCGCTGCTCCCTCAATACTTATTGACATTCTTCTTTTCTATACAGATTGTCAAATGATTGCCTGTATCCGATTACCTAAATTATTTTGTTCTTATTATTTTCACAAACCAATGCCTGTGTCAGACTTCATTCTTACTGGAAATATTGGGTATGCAGTGAAATTAACATTTTATTGCAAATAGGTGCCAATAAAAATAAACCACAAACATCGTTGGCAGACAGAAAGACGTGTTATTTAAAGGTTGGTCACCCAAAAATAAAAAATCCAGTTAGCCCACAAACGCACCCCCAACCGCCAATAGTTTTGTAACAACAAGCCACAGATACAAATTGTCTCCGCCCTGGACCCTACCTGACATAAACCCTAACCAACACCCGTCAATGAAGTTCGCTGATTCAGGCAGGCTCACTGCGGCGGACCGGAGTCCGCGCTGACAAAAAACGCCAGCTAGCGGAGCCGATGTTGGTCTAGCCGCTTCTTCTTCTGCCATTACTGCGATGACTTCTGAAGCTCCCACGGAGGTTTGCACCTCTTTCTATACGATTTGCAGAAAAACCCTAATCTGTTTCTGATTGGCCAATTTTTCAATGCTTGGTTACATGGTTTCATTAACAATCATCGGATTTCAGAAAAGAAAGTTTTTTTTAATACAAAAACATATGGGTGATAAAGTATTAAGGTCTAACCTCTTTAGGGCAGGATTCTTGCTTTAGTCCTTTTTTCTAAATTCTAAAACTTATGTTTTATATGTTTTTTTTTTTACTTGTTCGTTTTAGTAGCAAAAACACAAAATTACCAAGAAGCGCTCATAATCAGCATTTGTTACACACTAGGACTTCCACTGGATGTTTTAATTATTATATCAGGGTTCTATCAAACTTTTAGGTACTCCAGTTGGTTCATCTCTACAGGGCTTTAAGTAATACATAATAATGAGCAGGGGGGGGGGGGGTTTTAGAAGTTAAAACAATGGGGGTTAAAGATTTCTGAACATTTGGAATAGTAACCCAAGTCAACTTAATAATGAAATCGCAAATTCAAAAATCGAAAATCAATAATCACTTATACCTTTTTACAGTAAATCTGGCCCTATTACAACATTTACCGAACATCATCAATTTGCGGTTTTTTTTAACGTTTGAGCCATACTGTAACTGCGAACAACCTTTTCGACCTTATTATAAAACGGGCAGGTTTCGTGTGCCTAAAGAGTTACAAACTCTATAATCGACCTAGCCAATAGGGAGTAAAATAATAGAGATGCCAACTACTGAACATCCGTTCTGCTGTGCAGATTTGTGGATTTCGAAAAAAACTTGAATATATCATACAACTTCAGAGCCAACATGGGTAATGGAGTTCAAAAAATGTTAAGTTCCACTTAAATAGGTATAAATACAAAAATGGTAACATCTACTGTAAATGGCTCAGGTAGCTTGGGAAATTGGTCTGGGGGACAACGTAACTAGAACACGAAGGCCCAACACTCTTAAAAACACACCGTCCATACCAAACTTCAATGCGCTTCATTGTTTTGGCGTGTGCATAGTATTATTTCGAACTTCAATTTCTAGAAATTAGAATTTACAAAATGTTTTATAAATATATAATCTCTTACCAGCCACTTTTCTTCTCTTAACACATATATAGGGGTGAAGTGAAAAGAAGTTACATTCTATCCAAACAGTCAAATATACCTCCAGAATGTCTTACAGTATATAGCTATAATATGTCAAGGACCTAAAAAAATTGACTATGTCGAAACAGAAAATTGGCCACTAGAATAATAATTTTAAAGATTGTGGATGATTATAATGAAAAAATCAGATACACACAAATCTTTCACAATGCTAACCATTTAAACAGGCCACTAAAGGCTCCAAACCCCAAAACCCAAGCTTTACCCCCCCCGTAACCAAATGTTTATACGCAGTTTATTATGGCATTAAGGAAATTATTACTGTAAAATTATTACTGTATTTGGTTTGGAACTGGTAGGGTTCTCAATTCGCCTGCCATGTACAAATTTCCTTTATCTGCTACATTTCAACTGGAATTTAAGTAATGGTGGAGGTCTCTATCCAGGACTTTCGAAAAATCAATGTACTCTCACGAGCCCTACTTTCGAGCTATCGCGATGAATATTTGATACTTATCCCATAAAACGACTTGTGGGATCGATAAGTTCGATATTGACTGCATCTTGGTATAATAGACATTTACTGGTATTCGTTAATTTGATATTTATTCACGTATTTGTATGTAGACCCATGTTACTCGCATTTTCGATATTCAAAAATTTACTCACCTGGTAATATTGATTTTACTAACATATTCGTTAATTCGATAATTTAGTATAGTATAATTAATCATCTATTGTATAAATAGACATTTTTAATCACATTATTGTTAATGCGATCATTAGGATTAGTATATATAATTCGTTATATTAGTATATAGGAACATTTACCACATATTCATTAATTCGATATTAGTATAGTATATATATAATTCGATATATTAGTATTATAGACATTTGACTCACCATATTCCTTAATTCGATATTTAGTCTAGTTTATATAATTCGATCTATTAGTATATAGACCAGTTTTAACTCACATTATTCCTTAATTAGATATTAGTATAAGTATATATAATTGATCTATAGGTATATAGACATGTTACTCACATTTTATTCCCTTAATTCGATATTAGTATAGTATTCTATAATCGTCTATTCGTATATAGAAATGTACTTGCTATTCGTTAATTTCGATAGTTGTAGTAGTATAGAATATTCAATCTATTAGTATATAGACATTTTACTCACTTTCCTTAATTCGATATTTAGTATAGTATATATAATGATCTATTAGTATATAGACATTTTACTGCATATTCGTTAATTCGATATTTAGTATGTATATATAATTCGATCTATTAGTATATAGACATTTTTACTCACATATTCCTTATTGCATATTTAGTAGTATATATATTCGATCTATTAGTATTAGACATTTTCTCACATATTTGTTATTCGATATTTAGTATATTTATATATTCGATCTATTAGTATATAGACATTTTACTCACATATTCGTTAATTCGATATTTAGTATAGTATATATAATTCGATCTATTAGTATATAGACATTTTACTCACATATTCATTAATTCGATATTTAGTATAGTATATATAATTCGATCTATTAGTATTAGACATTTTACTTGCATATTCGTTAATTCGATATTTAGTATAGTATATATAATTCGATCTATTAGTATATAGACATTTAACTCACATATTCCTTAATTCGATATTTAGTATAGTATATATAATTCGATCTATTAGTATATAGACATTTTACTTGCATATTCGTTAATTCGATATTTAGTATAGTATAATAATTCGATCTATTAGTATATAGACTTTTACTCACATATTCCTTAATTCGATATTTAGTATTATATATAATTCGATCTATTAGTATATAACATTTTACTTGCATATTCCTTAATTTCGATATTTGTATAGTATATATAATTCGATCTATAGTATATAGACATTTTACTACTCATATTCGTTATTCGATATTTAGTATAGTATAATTAATTCGATCTATTAGTATATAGACATTTTACTCACATATTCGTTAATTCGATATTAGTATAGTATATATATTCGATCTATTAGTATATAGACATTTTACTTGCATATTCAATTTTTCTGCATTCGATTATAATCCCCTTTTCCCATTGACTTTCTATACGCAATCCAGGCTCTAAAATCGAGCCTCAAAAGTGGGTGTGGGTTATTCAACTATTAGTTAGCCTACAGACAACATGCCCAGCATGGAATGGCAGCATGTGGTAGTGGAGTACCTTACCAGGCAGGGGTATGACTGGATGCCAATTGGCACCCCCAATATAAAGGGGCATTATGTGCCACTTGCAGAGGAAACTGCTGACGCAGTTTCAATTCCACTGACCACTTCACAACTGCAAAAGAGGTGGTCGGACTTGAAGCGACAGCGGCGTAACTATGTCCAGGACACCCAGACCAATGTCCAAGGCAAGTATCACATTTATATATACAATTTTATCTGTGATTGAGTTGTATAAACATCACCTTTTGCACCACTGTAATCAGGCGGTTCTGCAGCAGATCTTTCTGACAAGCTCTGTCTATGTATACCCTATATGAAGTTACTGCACTTTTCTTGTTACTTTTATAGCACTTGTGATTGGCGATGCGCTTCGCAAACCGCCACAAAGGATTGTGGGGCTTTAGTGCTTTCTCCTAAAGAACTCAAAGTGCATATGTTAGTTAGTGTTAGTTAGTGTTAGTTAGTGTTGTTAGTGTTGTTAGTGTTAGTTAGTTTGTTAGTGTTAGTAATTAGAATGTAACTGTTAGTAATGTTAGTTAGTGTTAGTTAGTGTAGTTGTGTAAGTTGTTAGTTTATGTTAGTTAGTGTTAGTTAGTGTTAGTTAGTGTTAGTTAGTGTTAGTAAATTGTATGTACTGTTAGTTAATGTTGTTAGTGTTGTTAGTGTTAGTTAGTGTTAGTGTTGTAGTGTTAGTTATGTTGTTAGTGTTAGTTAGTGTTAGTTAGTGTTAGTTAGTGTTAGTTGTGTTGTTGTGTTGATTGTGTGTATTGTAATTGTTAGTTAATGTTTTTTGTTAGTTGTGTAGTTAGTGTTAGTTAGTGTTAGTTGTGTTAGTTAGTGTTAGTTAGTGTTAGTAATTGTATGTAACTGTTAGTTAATGTTAGTTAGTGTTAGTTATGTGTATTGTGTTGTTAGTGTTGTAATTGTATGTAACTGTTATTAATTTGTTGTTAGTGTTGTTAGTGTTAGTTTAGTGTTAGTATTGTAATGTAACTGTTAGTTATGTTATTGTGTTAGTTTATTGTTTAGTTAGTGTTGTTAGTGTGTTAGTTGTGTTAGTTAGTGTTAGTTAGTGTTAGTAACTTGTTATGTATGTTAGTTAGTGTTAGTTAGTGTTAGTTAGTGTTAGTTAGTGTTAGTTAGTGTTAGGTTTGTAATGTAATGTTAGTAATGTTAGTTAGTGTTAGTTAGTGTTTTGTGTGTTGTGTTTGTTAGTTGTTGTTGTGTAGTATGTTGTTGTGTTGTGTTTGTAGTTGTGTTAGTGTTAGTTAGTGTTAGTTAGTGTTGTAATGTAACTGTAGTTAGTTAATGTTAGTTTGTTGTTATTGTAGTTGTGTTATGTTAGTTAGTGTTAGTTATGTTTGTTAGTGTTAGTTAGTGTTAGTAAATTGTAATGTAACTGTTAATGTTAGTAAATGTTATTACATACAAAAAATATTTACATTATATTTTTTATTTATTATTAATTTTTTTTATTATTTATTATTATTATTATTATTTACTTTTTATATATACATTTGCAGATGTGGGATCTGTTTCTGGCAGTGCTTTACCTCCTGCAGGCCCTGCAAACACCCCCACCAAGCCCCAGATAAGGCCTCCCCTTCCCCTTCCTCTTACCACACAGCACCAGCACTGGGACCATCTTCCCAGCGCCGGCAGCATGACAATGTGGAGAGGATGAAGAGATGGAGAGGCCCATGATTGGTACATTCGCCGCAATAAGTGGAAGATTATTTTTTTGAACAAAGAATAACCCCCCCACCACCACTTTGTTTCCCTCTTGAAAATGATTATTATAATTATTATTGTTATTATTATTATATTATTATGGATATATATAGCACCAACATGATCCATGGTGCTTTACATTTAGTAAATCAGTTGAAGCAAACAAATCTCTGTGTTTATCTTTACAAACATAATTATTCAGGCTTTTCCCCACCCCATTGGCTTTGTGCAAGGGAAAGTGGGGAAGGGGATACGCTTTGTAGGAGCAGCACCATTGAGTAACAGTAGGCCCACTAAAGGTTACAACATTATTGCAGAGCCAGGCAGGCTTGGCCCACCGGACAGACCCCACAGCCCATTGGCTTCTCTTTGTACAATTTAGTTGTATTAAAGTGGACCCCATAGATCAATGCATATCACAAAGCCACTACATGTAGAAATAGAAACATGTATAACATATAAATGCGCTTCTAAAGAGAAACACCGAACACCTTTAAATGTTAAAGGGAAAACTGTGTCTTTTTAATTATTCAACAGAAATAGCAGCACAGACGAGTCAAAGCATGGTTTCTTTTTTAAGGGTCATTTAAATGGCATTTGCTTAGTTCACTTGTTTTTCACAGTCAGAGTCCAAAACAGACCTATGATGCCAGGTCTCCATCTGCCAACTACTCCCAGTTTGCCAACTTTTGGTAAAAATTAATGAAGAAGTCTCTAAAGATCAAAATACTTTTCTTGCGCAATTAAATACCTCTATGTTTTGAGTTCATACTGACATACTGACTCAAATGTTTATATTTCTTTTGTATATATATATATATATATATATATATATATATTTAGTGCCTTTTAAGCTTTTTACACACATACACACACACACTCACTCAAATGCAAGTGGCATATATATTGTGATTATATAACTAACCCCCTTCATCCTTTACACCAGCCTTTATCAATATGCTGTCACCCATCTGGTCCTTGTATCAACTGTTCCAATAGTTCTAATATAGTTTTTCTATATTTGGAAATGATTAATCCAGCTAGGAAAATGGGAGAATGACCACAATATAGTTCTAACATAAAAGCCAAATATTCTTTAGCGCAAGCCATATTTTGCTGACTCCCCTTAGACAATACTAACTGATTAGCGATGAAGGTGCGAGTTCCGTTACAAGATTGGACTTTCGAAAACGGACACATAAAAACAAAATGGAATAAAAATCCGGAAGTTCTGATGAAATTCAAAGCATAAACCGCAAAGGTAAGTTAGTGATTTGGGAAACACGTACATTTAACTATTTTCTCGTTTCCCATTGCATATTCAATGATATCAAATATTCGAATATGAGGCTCGCGTATTTGCTATTTCTCCCATATATTCAGAATCGAGGGTTCACATATTTAGGGCCTGATTTACCCAGGTGTGCTGCGCTAAAAATATGGATTAAACTTGTGCTAACCAATATTGGATAGGTTAGTGCAAGTTTAACTCCATAATTGCACTGGCTGCACCAGTTTCACAAAAGACACCTGTGCAACGGTGTCAATGTATTTAATAAAGGTTTGCACCACTTTAACTCCAAATTAAGACCAGCTATGGCGGTCTTAAACTGGCACTGGGGTAAAATCCCTTTTGGGTTTACCACAAGGTGCAAATCCAGTATTAATACCAGAAGCCACATTTGCCTAGAAATTTGCACCTCTGGGTAAATGAGGCCCATAGAATCAAGATTTTGCATATTCAATAATTCAAGTTGGAATTGGTTCAACTCAGAATTGATCTTCATCCTGGTCAATTAAGTATCCATATATAATTCGATCTATTAGTATATAGACATTTTACTTGCATATTCCTTAATTCGATATTTAGTATAGTATATATAATTCGATCTATTCACCATTTTGTTTTCTATGTCGTCAGTTTTCGAAAGTAATCTCTGTAACAGGAAACTCGCCACTTCATCGCATATATCAGGTTAGTCTGTTAAGGGGAGTCAGCAAAATATGGCTTGCGCTAAAGACCTATTTGGCTTGGTTATGTTAGAACTAGTATTGTCTTGGTTCCTCATCTCTCCCATTTCCTCGACTGGATTAATCATTTCCAAATATAGCAAAAAACCGATATCCGCACGAACTATTGGACCGTTGGAGACAAGGAACAAAGATGTCCGGTGACGACATCATTGAAACACGGATCGGTTGCTGTAAAGGATGAAGGGGGTTAGGTATATCAATGCACAAAACATATATATCGCCACTTGCCTTGGAGTGAGCCCCGGCAGTCTTTTTTGTTTTTGTTTGTGTTTAGTTGGCTTCCCTGTGCGATTTGTCTCGGCTGTGAAAAAGTCTTAAAAGCACTAAAAATATATATATGTATCCCTTACCTATATATCCTTATATATAGAATGATATTGACAATGCAAGATAATTATCAACCCATTTGAGTCGATTCAGCATGTCCGAAGTATTGAACTCAGTTAAACATAGAACATCTGCTCCTCGGTCTGTAACGTTGACGCAGAAACAGTATTTTGATCTTTAGAGATCTTCTTTCCTTTACATTGTTAACCAAAAAAGTTCGCGTCACACTAAAGCTGGGACTTGTTCGTAAGTAAGTTGGCGGAAGATGGGAACTGGCATAATAGGTCTTGTTTTGGGACTCGACGTGTGTGAAGAAACAAGGGAATAAGCAAATGCCATTTTAAATGACCCGTTTAGAAAAAACATTCTCGCAAAAACGCATGCTTTTGACTCGTTGTGCGCTTCCACTTTCTGTTGAATACTTAATAAATAGACATCTCCAGTTCCTTACCATTTTAAAAGGGCTTAGTTCTTCCCCTAATTAGGATTCTGATTCTTGCCTTCGGGGGTTATCCTTTGTCCCCGCTTATGGGACGCAGCAGTCATGATTGATACAGGTTCTAGTTCGACAGTCGTGGCTTGTTGATCTGCTTGATCTCTGGGGTCACAATTTTAGAATACAACTTTACCCAATATTCGCTGAACTAAAGAAGATAGATCTTGACTACGAAGTTGAAAATAATTGGCCCCCTTGTGGGGGTCTTTTCCCTCTCGTTTCCGGTTGGGGCCAAGCCTGTGATCCTCACGACTGGCTCTGCGGACCCATAATCTCTAATGTTGCTCAACCCCGTTTTATGCCGAGTTTGCCTAACTGTTATCACTGTGGTGCGTTCCTAGCACAAAAGCTCGTATCCCTTCCCCACTTTCCCTTCACCAAGCCAAGGGGGTGGAGATTAGACTCGGGAGGACGCGAACCCGAAAAAGCCTGAAAATGTTTGTTACAGCCCAGACCACAGCGATTCTGTTTGCACACAACTGGCTTTCCTCCATGTCCGCACCATCCGGCGCCCTTCACTGGATTCCGCCCGGTTTCCACGGTTTTCTCGTCTGTCCCCCCCCACGAGTTCTTTTCTTTTAGTGTAGACTTACGGCTTTTTATCATTTGCTAATTTGACGGTGAGTTCCTTCGCACCTGACAACACCCCATACCCCCCTCTGAACGGCCCTTCTCTCCCGTCCCCCAAAAGAAGCATGGTCAAGAGGGGCCACCCCAGTGGGTGGGGGGGGTTCTTCTTTGTCCCCCCCCCCTCCTCTCGCCCCCCCTTCTGTCCGCTGATCCCCCCCCCCCCCTCACACCCTGCGCCCCCCCTTTTCTCCGTCGGCATTGGCACCGCCGCGGCCGGCGCCCCCCCCCCCCCCCCCCCCCCGCACGCCGCCCCGTATCGTCATCATCTCTCCCCCAGTGTCCCATGGACTCGGCGGGGCCGCTAGAGAGCATGGGTCCCAGTGCGGGGGCTGGGGTTAAGCGGGCGGACGGGGAAAGGGGAAGGCGCGGATCGGGGCGCCCGTGGTCCCGCGGCCAGGGGGTGCAGGGCCGGGCGAGGAGATTGATAAAGAGACTAGCGCATGGCCAAGAGACACAGATTCCCACATGCGGCCAACTGGCTATAGAAAACGTAAATGGAATCATAAGCCTCATAAAGAGGAAGAAAAAATATCTAGAGGAAGAAAAAGAAAAACAAAAGAGAGGGAAAGAGGTGGGTTGTGGGGGAAAGCGGGAACGAACAGGGACGAACGAGGAACAGGGACAGGACAAGGGACGAAACGACGAACGAACACGAAACGGAACACGAACGAACAAGAACGAACAGGAACGACAGAACAAGACGGACACGGACGAACACGAACGAACAGTGATCGAACAGGGACAGTACCAAAGGTACGAACACGAACGAACACGTAACGAACACGAACGAAACACGAACGAACACGAACGAACACAAACGAACAGGAACGAACAGACCGGACAAGGGACGAACACGAACGACCCACGAAACGACACACGAACCGAACAGAAGGAAACGATGAACGGAACACGAACGAACACTGAACGATGAACCGGAACGAACAGTGACAGGACAAGGGACTGAAACACGAAGCACGATGAACGAACACGTAAGCGAACACGAACGGAACTGGAGCGAAAACGAAACAGGGGACAGGACAAGGGAAAGAACACGAACCCCGAACCGCACCACCCGAACTCGAACACCCCCCGCCCCGGAACGAACACGAACAAACACGAACGAACACGAACGAACACGAAGGAACAGGGAACTAACAGGACATACAAGGACGAACACGAACGAACACTGAACGAACACGAAGAACAGTGCATGAAGGAACCACTAGGACAGACACAACCGAACACTAAACAGATAACACTAACTAACACTGAACTGAACACGAAACGAACAGTAACGTACACAGGTAGTTACAATGATACCTAATAGGACAAACTAGAACATACACGAAATAAGTAACTACGTGACAAATACAACACAACGAACAATCGAAACGAACACGGATACTAACCACGAACGAACAGACAGAACGTAACATGGGACCAGACAGATTGACTGAACCACTATACACACACAAGCCACTAACGAAAAAGACGAACCGTAACAACAGAACGACACACGAACGAAACAGGCGAATGCGACAGGAGAACGTTAAACACAAGAACGAAACATCGAACGAACACGAGACAACACGAACGCACACTAACGAAACCTTAACGACAGGACAACATGACGATACACGAAACAACACACAACACTAACACACCTAACACTAACTAACACTAACTAAAACACTAATGACTACACTAACAACACTAACTAACACAAACAACATAAACTAACAGTAATACAACCCCACAAAGTACAACCTAACACTACACTAACCACTAACTAACTAACAATAACTAACACTAACTAACACTAACTAACACTAACTAACACTAACTAACACTAACTAACATATGCACTTTGAGTTCTTTAGGAGAAAAGCACTAAAGGCCCACAATCCTTTGTGGCGGTTTGCGAAGCGCTACGCCAAATCACAAGTGCTATAAAGAGTACACAGAAATGCAGTAACTTCATATAGTGTTTACATAGACAGAGTTCGTCAGAAAGATCTGCTGCAGAACCGCCTGATTACAGTGGTGCAAAAGGTGATGTTGTATACAACCAATCACAAGTAAAATTGTGATATATAAATGTGATACTCTGCCTTGGACATTGGTCTGGGTGTCCTGGACATAGTTACGCCGCTGTCGCTCTCAAGTCCGACCACCTCTTTTGCAGTTGTGAAGTGGTCAGCTGGAATTGAAACTGCGTCAGCAGTTTCCTCTGCAAGTGGCACATAATGCCCCTTTATATTGGGGGTGCCAATTGGCATCCAGTCATACCCCCTGCCTGGTAAGGTACTCCACTACCACATGCTGCTTCCACCATGCTGGGCATGTTTGTCTGAGGCTAACTATAGTTGAATAACCCACACCCACTTTTGAGGCTCGATTTTAGAGCCTGGATTGCGTATAGAAAGTCAATGGGAAAAGGGGATTATAATCGAATGCAGAAAAATTGAATATGCAAGTAAATGTCTATATACTAATAGATCGAATTATATACTATACTAAATATCGAATTAACGAATATGTGAGTAAAATGTCTATATACTAATAGATCGAAATTATATACTATACTGATACAATATATACGAATTAACGAATATGTGAGTAAAATGTCTATATACTAATAGATCGAATTATATATACTATACTAAATATCGAATTAAGGAATATGCAAGTAAAATGTCTATATACTAATAGATCGAATTATATATACTATACTAAATATCGAATTAAGGAATATGTGAGTAAAATGTCTATATACTAATAGATCGAATTATATATACTATACTAAATATCGAATTAACGAATATGCAAGTAAAATGTCTATATACTAATAGATCGAATTATATATACTATACTAAATATCGAATTAAGGAATATGTGAGTAAAATGTCTATATACTAATGATCGAATTATATATAACTATACTAAATATCGAATTAACGAAATATGCAAGTAAAATGTCTATATATATAGATCGAATTATATATACTATACTAAATATCGAATTAATGAATATTGAGGTAAAATGTCATATACTAATAGATCGAATTATATATACTATACTAAATATCGAATTAACGAATATGTGAGTAAAATGTCTATAATCTAATAGATCGATTATATATATATACTAAATATCGAAATTAACAAATATGTGTAGTAAAATGTCTATATACTAATAGATCGAATATATATAATCACTAAATATCGAATTAAGGAATAGTGAGTAAAATGTCTATTCGACGAAATATATAATTCGATCTATTAGTATATAGACATTTTACTTGCATATTCAATTTTTCTGCATTCGATTATAATCCCCTTTTCCCATTGACTTTCTATACGCAATCCAGGCTCTAAAATCGAGCCTCAAAAGTGGGTGTGGGTTATTCAACTATTAGTTAGCCTACAGACAACATGCCCAGCATGGAATGGCAGCATGTGGTAGTGGAGTACCTTACCAGGCAGGGGTATGACTGGATGCCAATTGGCACCCCCAATATAAAGGGGCATTATGTGCCACTTGCAGAGGAAACTGCTGACGCAGTTTCAATTCCAGCTGACCACTTCACAACTGCAAAAGAGGTGGTCGGACTTGAAGCGACAGCGGCGTAACTATGTCCAGGACACCCAGACCAATGTCCAAGGCAAGTATCACATTTATATATACAATTTTATCTGTGATTGAGTTGTATAAAACATCACCTTTTGCACCACTGTAATCAGGCGGTTCTGCAGCAGATCTTTCTGACAAGCTCTGTCTATGTATAACCACTATATGAAGTTACTGCACTTTTCTTGTTACTTTTATAGCACTTGTGATTGGCGATAGCGCTTCGCAAACCGCCACAAAGGATTGTGGGGCCTTTAGTGCTTTTCTCCTAAAGAACTCAAAGTGCATATGTTAGTTAGTGTTAGTTAGTGTTAGTTAGTGTTAGTTAGTGTTAGTTAGTGTTAGTTAGTGTTAGTAAATTGTAATGTAACTGTTAGTTAATGTTAGTTAGTGTAAGTTAGTGTTAGTTAAGGTTAGTTAGTGTTAGTTAGTGTTAGTTAGTGTTAGTTAGTGTTAGTAAATTGTAATGTAACTGTTAATGTTAGTAAATGTTAGTTAAAGTACACAAAAAAATATTTACATTATTATTTTTTATTTATTATTAATATTTTTTTTATTATTTATTATTATTATTATTATTTACTTTTTATATATACATTTGCAGATGTGGGATCTGTTTCTGGCAGTGCTTTACCTCCTGCAGGCCCTGCAACACCCCCACCAAGGCCCCAGATAAGGCCTCCCCTTCCCCTTCCTCTTAACCACCAGCACCAGCACTGGGACCATCTTCCCAGCGCCGGCAGCATGACAATGTGGAGAGGATGAAGAGGATGGAGAGGCCCATGATTGGTACATTCGCCGCATAAAGTGGAAGATTATTTTTTTGAACAAAGAATAACCCCCCCACCACCACTTTGTTTCCCTCTTGAAAATGATTATTATAATTATTATTGTTATTATTATTATATTATTATGGATATATATAGCACCAACATGATCCATGGTGCTTTACATTTAGTAAATCAGTTGAAGCAAACAAATCTCTGTGTTTTATCTTTACAAACATAATTATTCAGGCTTTTCCCACACCCCATTGGCTTTGTGCAAGGGAAAGTGGGGAAGGGGATACGCTTTGTAGGAGCAGCACCATTGAGTAACAGTAGGCCCACTAAAGGTTGACAACATTATTGCAGAGCCAGGCAGGCTTGGCCCCACCGGACAGACCCCACAGCCCATTGGCTTCTCTTTGTACAATTTAGTTGTATTAAAGTGGACCCCATAGATCAATGCATATCACAAAGCCACTACATGTAGAAATAGAAACATGTATAACATATAAATGCGCTTCTAAAGAGAAACACCGAACACCTTTAAAATGTTAAAGGGAAACTGTGTCTATTTATTAAGTATTTCAACAGAAATAAGCAGCACAGACGAGTCAAAGCATGGTTTCTTTTTTTAAGGGTCATTTAAATGGCATTTGCTTAGTTCACTTGTTTTTCACAGTCAGAGTCCAAAACAAGACCTATGATGCCAGGTCTCCATCTGCCAACTACTCCCAGTTTGCCAACTTTTGGGTTAAAATTAATGAAGAAGTCTCTAAAGATCAAAATACTTTTCTTGCGCAATTAAATACCTCTATGTTTATGAGTTCATACTGACATACTGACTCAAATGTTTATATTTCTTTTGTATATATATATATATATATATATATATATATTTAGTGCCTTTTAAGCTTTTTACACACATACACACACACTCACTCAAATGCAAGTGGCATATATATTTGTGATTATATAACTAACCCCCTTCATCCTTTACACCAGCCTTTATCAATATGCTGTCACCCATCTGGTCCTTGTATCAACTGTTCCAATAGTTCTAATATAGTTTTTTCTATATTTGGAAATGATTAATCCAGCTAGGAAAATGGGAGAATGACCACAATACTAGTTCTAACATAAAAGCCAAATATTCTTTAGCGCAAGCCATATTTTGCTGACTCCCCTTAGACAATACTAACTGATTAGCGATGAAGTGGCGAGTTCCGTTACAAGATTGGACTTTCGAAAACGGACACATAAAAAACAAAATGGAACAAAAATCCGGAAGTTCTGATGAAATTCAAAGCATAAACCGCAAAGGTAAGTTAGTGATTTGGGAAACACGTACATTTAACTATTTTCTCGTTTCCCATTGCATATTCAATGATTATCAAATATTCGAATATGAGGGCTCGCGTATTTGCTATTTCTCCCATATATTCAGAATCGAGGGTTCACATATTTAGGGCCTGATTTACCCAGGTGTGCTGCGCTAAAAATATGGATTAAACTTGTGCTAACCAATATTGGATAGGTTAGTGCAAGTTTAACTCCATAATTGCACTGGCTGCACCAGTTTCACAAAAGACACCTGTGCAACCGGTGCAATGTATTTAATAAAGGATTTGCACCACTTTTAACTCCACAATTTAAGACCAGCTAATGGCTGGTCTTAAACTGGCACTGGGGTAAAATCCCTTTTGGGTTTACCACAAGGTGCAAATCCAGTATTAAATACCAGAAGCCACATTTGCCTGGAGCAATTTGCACCTCTGGGTAAATGAGGCCCATAGAATCAAGATTTTGCATATTCAATAATTCAAGTTGGAATTGGGTTCAACTCAGAACTGATCTTCATCCTGGTCAATTAGTAGCCTTACTTTGCCATGTATGTAAGTATTTTATTTGTTATAAAGCACTACATAGTCTGCAATGCTTTACAATTATTTAACCAATCATATTAGGGCCTGCCCCACGCAACCACATGGAGAACATGGAAACTCCTTGCAGATGTGTCCAAAGGAGGATTCAAACCCAGGCCAGGACTTCTGTGCTAACCACTGAGCTGTCATGCTGCTCCCTTGGCATGCTATGCCTCACAATGACAAATCACCATTTGGGCCTCAGATTATAAACGATAACCTACCCACGAGTCTGGAACTCTCATTGCAGTCACACTGGTAAACTATTTATTACAGTAACATAATAAAATAAATAATTAGAAGGGAACTAATTTAAGAAGGGTTAATAAATCCCAAATGACCATTGACGACCATTATTTATAAATCCAGAGATCCGTTCAGCTAGTGAATAGTATAGCTTTTGAACAGTCTTTAAAGGGTGGTGACCTTGGGCAATATCCTTAAAACTTATACCTTAAAAAGCACCGGTGAAGCACTGTTCTTGAACAGCATTTGTAATTTATCTGTCTTGTTAAATAAATATTATTAAATTAAAGAAATAAATATGTTTTGTGACAAAACTGAAAACCTATAAATGTTTTTTGTTGCGTGCCACATACTTGAAGCCCCTAAAACTTTCTGTGTTTTGTTATACATCAGTATATGAATATGAAAAGTATGAATCCTGGCTGGCAAGCAAATTAAGAGAGCCTGAGTTGGAGCTCTCTTTGTTGTGAATAGTGATGGACACAAAACTGTACTGGAATCCAAGTTCGAGCAGAACTTTATGAGTTCGAAAGAACTCAAACTATTCAAACTAGTTCGGTTTTCCAAACCCACTGCTGTATTTTCAATAATTATTAAATTTAGGAGCCATTCGCTAACTCTAGAATGTATCATTCGCTAACCCTCGAATATATTGTTTGTTTTCGTTAACCCTTTGCATGTATCATTCGCTAACCCTCAAATGTAGCCTTTCGACTTTCAGCAACCCTCAAATGTATCGTTCTATTTTGATAATCCTCAAATATATAGTTCTATTTTTGGTAACCCTTGAATTGGCCATAACCCTCGAATGTAGCTTGCTCAACCCCAATTGCCCGATCATAAAGTATAAAGTAATTAAACAGGTTTTGGTGATAGTGACATGCTCCCCAGACCATTTCCCAGGTGCCACAGCCATTTACAGTAAGTTACCATTGGTATTTTATCTGTAAAACATCCAAACTTTTCAAACTATCACTCCCCATTGACTTTAATGGGTTTGTTTCTGAACTTCCGAACTGACGAACTTTTACTGAACTTTTAGTTAGTTCGGCCATCTCTAGTTACGAATTATATTTTAGGAGATACAATGGAGAAGGTCATCTGTGAACTCAAAATTGTATTGTTGAAAGTTGGACAATCCAATAATTATTTCCATATTTAACTGGTTAAAAAAAAAATAATTAACTGGTTTAAAATAAACCTTGCTGATTCTATAAACATAGCATGTTTATTATCCCATTATTCAAGTTTAAATAAGTATATACGGTAAGCCTACTAATCAAAACTTTTTAATTCATTCATAATACATTAAATAACTATCTAAAAAGAAATACAGCCCCAATATAACTATTTCACTCTAAGATTACGTATATGCTAACCTATTGCCTGGAGAATTTAGCTCCTTATAATTCATCTGAAGAATATGTGCCTTAATTCTGAGTAGAGAAGTTTATTCAAAGCAAATTGGATAGTCGTTGGCTAACGTTCAATTTCCTGTTCTAAAATTTCTCTCAGCTCTTTCTTAGTTGTGTACTGTGCTTGGTTTATTTGGCTCCTGCTGAATAAACACTGTTTGGGGGGTTATGGAGAAATTGCTTAGAGTCTGCATGGCTACAACTCGTTCAGAACTATTTTTGGAAAAAATGTTTTTCATCTATTTAAAATTAGATTGAAAGAAAATTTCTTGGAAAAAGTCTGAGTGGCACCCATTCTCCCTTCTGTGGTTTCCATTAGAAAAATATGCTTGTATGAATTCTATAGTATCTGTCTGTACATTAAAAGGCAATGACATTTGAAGAGCCAGAGGGCAAACCTTCATTGATCCATCCATATTGAGTTTAAAATCATGTACATTTAAAGGGAATATCCACCCTAATAATTTTTTTTTATATAATGTAGGGCACCCCTGCCCACCCCAACCATTATTTACAGCCCCTCGATCCTCCGGCGCATTGATCCGGCTCCCTGCTTTCTGGAGTTTTCAAGCAGGGGGCCAGACTGACAGCCGGGTCTGTGATTGGCTGAGAGGCAGCCAATCACAGAAGTGGCTGCCATCAATGGAGACCACCGTGGCAACAAAGGGCTGTAAGAGTTCTAAAGCTTTTTTTTTAAATAACACAGCGGTTGGGGGCAGAGAGGGGTGCCATACACTAGAGAAAAAGGATTAAACACTAGGAAGATGGCCAGCCATGGATGTATCTGGATGGTGGGAGAGAGGGGGGAGGGAAAGGGCTCCTCTGCCCTTGTCATTGTCCTCTTAGAGAACAAGGAGGAGGCATAAACCTTTTGGACAGGAAGACAAGTCCTATTCTTCAGTTTTCTCGACTTTGGACAAGCACTGCAAAACCACAGGAGAACCATAAGGAGCAGAGACATAAGGTAAGGATTTATTTAAACTACACAGTGGGGCCTGTAGTGGGTTAAATTTTAGTTTGGGGGGTGGACATGCTCTTTAAACAATATTGTTATAAACTGTGAAATATTAACACTGCTTTTTAAAATGCAATATGCTAAGATAGAATCCTGAATTCTTTTAAGGGGAAGTTCGGTGCAAATACATATACTTTTTAAAAAAAAGAGCAGTATTTTTTCATCCCAATGACCTTAATTTACCAATTCAGCATTTTGTCTGTATATAAATAAATGCAACCGAAATACTGACTTCCTGTTTTCAGGACCCTTAGTAGAGACTGTTATGGTATTGTCCTTGACCCAGCGCCTGGGTTGATTCAGTTGCTCAGTAGAGATCTGAGCATGTATGACCCATCAGACAGCCAATCAGCCAATGTTACTGTTAGGAACATTCCAAGGATGTGGTGCATCCTGGGAAGAAGAAGGACCGTTATAACCTGAAATATCAGCTCACTAATGTCAACAGCAGAGAACAGCAAAGGGTATGAAATCAACTGATTTTTTAAAATGGGAGAGAATATGTAGAATAACTAAGAAGGCATTACACAAATTAACAATGTAATAAATATTGATCATTTCCACTGAACTGTCCCTTTAACTCAGCAGGGTATCTACATCAAAAATGACAAGATGTGAAAGGCAGTGTAAAAACCAAAATAGAGCCAGACAGGCGCGATAGCAATAGAAGGCCCAGCTTTAAAGGGCATGTTCACCCAAAAATATTACTTTTAATATAATGTTCCTCTGGCTTGTCCACCACCAACCACCATATTATTATTAAAAAAGAAACTTTCCGGATCATTCTTACAGTCCCTTCGCTCCCGTGGCTATCTTTTCCCCCTCTTTGCTAATGGGAAACAGGGGCCGGACCAACAGCCGCACCTGTGATCACAGACATGGCTGCGGCTGTGAAGATAGGTGCAAAAGCGAAGGACTGTAAGTATGAATCGGCAGGAATTACGCAAGGTAGAAGCGCAGCCAGATGGCATCTGGAGGGAGGGAGGGAAGGGGGGAGGGGTGGGAAGGCAGAAGGCAGAGACCTTTGGACAGGAAGACAGCCACTACTCTTCAGTTTCCTAGACTTTGGGCATGGACTGCAGGAGAACCATAAGGAGCAGAGATGTAAGGTAATGATTTTTTAAAACTACACAGTGGGGCCAGCACAGGGGCACATGTTAGATTTTGGGGTGGACAAGTCCTTTAAGAAAAGCTAAAAAAAACAGAGTTTAAACAGATGTCAACAGAGATATGAGTGCACCTGATGAAAGACCAGTAAGGTCTGAAACATGTTGTGCCACATCTCCAATAAATATCACTGAAGCACTATAATTTGGTTCACATATGACACTACTTCTTTTAAACAGATTTCAGTTCACATTCAATTCACATTTCATAAAAATTCAAGGGAAGGATTTATGTCATATTTTCCGAAACAATGTAAGCTAACGTTGGAACAAAGGCGCATCTGTACATATATTTTATAGGTTGGTATCACAAGGGCAACTTAAGATATTTTACTTCTTGGTCATAAACACTTGGTCATAAACAATATATCATGTTTGGTATCTTTGGATTGTATAAAACTAGTGGATCACAAAACTGTTAAGATTTTGTAGGCGAGATGTACGGTACTAATAGTATAGACTAGAGGGAAAATAGAGCTTAAAAGTTTTCCCCCAAAAAGCAGGAAACACCTCCCAGGGAGGGAACAAACACACCCTATATGGACCAAACCACTCCCCAATTCAGGAGAGGGCATAAAATAGGGTTCCAGGTAGAAAGCAAGAGTTCTCCATTTAACATCAAGACAAGGAAACATCAAAGCCAATTGGGTGGACCGTATATTGGCTTTCATATTGGACTTTGTCATTTTTTCCCCATTTGAATCACCAAGTTTTCATGAACTTTGCTCATGGACTTACCAAATGCCATTTATGCTAGTGTCCTCTTCGTTATCCCATTTACTATTACCTGTGTGCTACCTTTAATGTTCAAATATTTACCATAGCATTTTTTCTAATCTTTTTTAACTTTCGTACTTTTAATAAATTATATAAAATCATTTAAAGTGCAACTATGGTCTCCAAACAAGTAAGGGTTAAATAAAAGCCTGCAGTATTTCCTTTAAAATGAGCTGAAAATCACATCCCTGGCTTCAGCCTGTGAGAAATAATATTAGGGTGACTGTTCAAACTTCCTGCTTCAAGTAGGTTGAGTGACATCACCTGAACTCTGCCCCACCCCTCCGCCCTGGGGGAGAAGCATTCTCAGTTAAAAGGCAAATGTGGTCTCCAAACAAGTTAGGGTTAAATGAAAGCCTGCAGTGTTTTCTTTATAATGAGTCAACAATCACATCTCTGGATTCACCATGTGAGAAATGATATTGAGTAGTAGGTTCAGCGACATCACTTGACCTCTGCCCGCCCCTCCACCCTGGGGGAGAAGCATGCTCAGTAAAGGCTTAATGCTGGGGAAATCAGGAAGTACCTGGGGGGAATATTTACAGTTGAGAAGGGGATGAGGACTCACATGCAGTTAAATCTGCAAACGTTTATTGCTGCGACATGTTTCGGGCATCAGCGTGCCCTTTCTCAAGATGATGCTTGAGAAAGGGCACGCTGATGCCCGAAACATGTCGCAGCAATAAACGTTTGCAGATTTAACTGCATGTGAGTCCTCTTCCTTCTTTTCATATATATTGATTATACTGGCAGACGGTCCAGTGGGAGAAAGACCAACTAAGATAAGGTGGACGGTCGCACATTTGCTACTTTTTAGTTGAAAAGGGGAGCCTATTAATGCAGACAGGCTGGTCACATGACTTCAAGCTGGTCACATGGCTGAAAACAGGAAGAGTTCAAGCAGGAAGTAATATTGCTAAACCTTTCCAGCAATAACAAAATCACAAATTTTATCTACAGATGTAATTTTGGTTTTATTTTGAAGGTGTGATGGAAGGCTTTTTATATAATTCTTATTAGTTTTGAAGAATTGGAGACCACAGTTGCCCTTTAAGACTTCATGCTGGGGAAAACAGGAAGTACCTGGGGGGAAAAATTAACAGTTGAGAAGGGGAGCCTATTAATGCAGACAGAGGCTGGTCACATGACTACAAGCTGGTCACATGGCTGAAAACATGAAGTGTTCAAGCAAGAAGTAATATTGCTGAGCCTTTCCAGCAATAACTTCTCACAAACTTTAGCTAGAGATGTGAAAATGAAAACTTCCATACAGCTAAATCACCCCACAAATAGCTGTATATATATATAGTTAATATATAGGACTACCTTGAAATGCTGCACAATATCATGTTGCCCCTGTATCTACTTTCTGGTTCTTTCAGTAAGCAACTGTCTGTCATGGATATGACAGTTGACATCACAGCCAATGAATGCTAATCCCCTAGCTGCCTCATCTGAGCATGCTCAAACTCAGAACCAGGCCACTAAATTGCTCAGTTTCTATGAGGCATCCAGAAGCATAGCAGGCATACAGTAATGATTCCAGAGGGCAAAGTAGGATATATCAACATATTTTAAAGAGGCCATTCTTTCTAAAAGATTGTTTTATGAGGGTGGAGTTGTCATTTAAGATCTCTATATACTAATTTACTGATTTATCAATATGTGCTGTAGCTTAGCAATATTTGCTTTAAGTGTGAACAGCTTGGAAACTTAATAACAAAACAAAATCTTCCTAAATTTTAACTTTAATTTAGATTAGAGATGCATGAAGCTGGAGAGTTTCATTCTGACAGAACTTATTGTTGCAAAAATTCAATTTAAACCTAATTGAGTAGTCATTTTCTTAAAATTTTTGATCAAAAATTTAAGCAATCTATATCATTTTTCAAATTTTCAATAGCATTTTCAATTTTTGAAATAGAATTTTCAATTTTCAAATGGAATTGTTAGTTTTCGAATGCAGATGAAAGGTCCTGAGCTTTGGAAATATCTGTCGGTTCAGCTGATTTTAAAGGGCAAGTCCACCCTAAAAATCATTATTTAGTATATGATAGCTATCCCATGCCCACCCCCAACTGCCATGTTATTTTTTTAAAAAAAGCAATCAGAACGGTACTTACAGCCCTTCATTCCCACATCACTCCTTTCCAGCTGTAACTTGCTGTAACTTTCAGGCAGGGAACCATGCCAATCACCATGTCTGTAATTGGCTGAGACGCAGCCAATCACAGACATGGCTGCCATCAACAGAGAGCGCCACAGTTCTGATTGCTTTTTCTAAGAAATAACAAGGTGGTTAGGGTTGGGCAGGGGGCAGCTATCATATACTAAAATGATTTCACACTAGGTGCGATGACTGCAAAGATGGATTTGGATGGTGGGAGGGTGGGAGGTGGGAAAGGGCTCCCCTGCACATGACACTGTGCTCTCAGAGAACAAGGAGGAGGCAGAAACCTTTCACACAGGAAGACAGCTACTTCTCTTCAGTTTCCTGGACTTTGGACAAGCACTGCAGAAGAACCCTAAGGAGTAGAGATATAAGGTAAGGATTTTTTTAAAACTACACAGTGGGGCCAGTAGCCGATTTAATTTTAGTTTGGGGGGTGGACATGTCCTTTAAAACCCCACATTTCCAAATCAAAACCAGGTTCATTATTACTGTAGATATATTTTATCTATTCAGTGACTTGAGTTACTAGCCTGACTGAAACTATAGATGTATCTTATATTGCTGCTTTACAGATTATATGTATGTAGATGTAGAGATGGCCGAAACTGGTAAGATCCGTTCTGTTTTCAGATTTACGGATCGCGGGAAAATCCCAAAGATCGGAAAATCTGAAAACCGAACGTACTTTCCGGACTTTGGAGCACATTTTCGATGATTATCAAACGTTTGGGGCTATTTTTTATAATCCCTGAAAATAGGATCGGAAAACACTGAATGTGCACTCATTTTTGTGTAGGTTCTTATTGAATGTGAACTCAACCTGGAGGTTTCATTTTAAGACGTGAACATGGAAGAATTGGTAAAAATTCTAATGTTCAAAGATCTCTAATTCTTGTATTATCATTGAAGCCCTTGTAAATCCTGTGTTAAAGTTACAAAAAAAACCACGGGCAATATATTTCCAGGAATTGGCGCTTGACAACTGGGGGAAACTGAGGACACTTACCTAGCAACAGCTACAAGCACACTAGATACTCAATCCAGAACATTCCACAGGACCCATTACACGCTCAGTAACTACATTGGATGCAGATTTCTATTTTAAAGCTCAATAAGACTCTGGAACTCTCCTGCACTTTTTTAACAGGTCCAAGTGCTCTGGCTGAGAATCCCAAATCTTTACATCAGCTTTCCATTGTTGTGTTCCAAAGAATCCATCTTAGATACATCCCAGAGTGTGTCAAGGAAACATCTTTCACACAGCGTGCTTTTTTGCAATATTAAAAAAAATTGTGTCCCCACCTAAAAAATGTGTGACGTTGGTCAGCAGTAAGTGAAAGGTGCATACAAATTAACTTGCAAACCGACAACCGATTTCTTATACTTTCTACAATTTAGACTCAATTTCCCTGATGCAATTTAAAGAACTCTGGTCTGAAACTCATTTACCATGACTTATAGCCTTGAAACTAATTAAAGTTTAACAGAAGACTACAATGTGATATAAATATGTTTTAACCCTTTCTCTGCTGTAAGCGATATTTGTCCTGTGGAAACAGATGAGAGTTAAAGTTTTGATTCTATTGATAAGAGTTTTGTTTTAATAAATTACGTTAAATAAAATATTTTTCCCTCAAAAATAATCATATAGTACAATAGTCATATAGTCTTTAATTACAATTAACTTCAGACATGCCTGATTCAGAAACAGTGGTTGATGCTAAATGTATGCTTTATTAATTATAGAAAAAACTTTGACCCTTAAACAAAGTACAAATATAAAAGGTAAAGAACCAAACTATTCCCAATGTCTAGAGAGCATGTGCAAGCAACACTTGTCATTTCCTGAATTTACAAAAATAACAATCTCTGACTGATTGTGTGACCTATTAAAGACCCCACAATTGGCTGGGATCAATGGCTGCACATTAGTGCGCTCAGTTATTGCTTTCTCATTCAAATTTCAATCAGAAATAGAGATTGAAAGACCCAACTTTTCACTATCACTTTTTAACTGGATTTCTGAAATCTGCTCATCATCCATCCCTGGAGCCAAATATCCTGCCCCAATGCAATATAGAATAACTTGAAAGGTTACCAAGAAAGCTCTTGAGCAGTACACCACCTGGAACAACTGGGAAGGTTACCTAGAAAGCTCTTGAGCAGTACACCACCTGGAACAACTGGGAAGGTTACCTAGAAAGCTCTTAAGCAGTACACCACCTGGAACAACTGGGAAGGTTTCCTAGAAAGCTCTTGTGTGGTACATCAGCAGGCACATCTAGGAAGGTAACCCAGAACGTGCCCATGGATATCTAGGTTGGAATATACTCTGTGACAGTGAAGTGACAGTGGTGGGGTATGAAAAGCTTAAAAATTGGTTGTAAACATCCGATTATACTTTAAATCACAATTCATCCAACCAAAATATTGATGCATGTGTACCAGCTCAAAGCCATAAATTATCAAATAAACATGAGATGCCTATCAGTTTACGCCAGATTGCCTCACTTGATAGTGGAAACTGCTAGGATAGCTTAAACACACCAACTCTTAGAAACTGTTTCTGCTATCCTCTTAATTTGGTCTTGTCAATGTCTCTTCAAAGAAAATATTGTGATCTTAGCATCTCTGCACGAGCAAGTCTTTAAAAGAATATGCATGACAATATGCAATATTCTTTTTTTTTGGTAAATTAGATACAGTTGTGAAGCTAATTAGATGCAATTGAGAAAATGCTGAAAATGCAATAATACTGACTAAGCTTAGTTTAGAAGTAGATTTAGCATCTCCAAGGATGAGATCAGTTTTAAGTACCCATGCAAATGTTATTAATCCAAGATGGTAGGTGCTAAGCAGAGATATCCTATATTTTGTATACTATATCATATATATTACATATGTCTATTTTGTATGACACCCAAGATTTTAGTGGCCCACATGTAATAAGAGCACATGTAATAAAAGCACACTCATACATAAATTTAATTTGCTTTAATGCTTGTGCTGAAACCACACAATGTTTTGGGGGGACTGTGCCCCCTTCCTCAATAGGCCCTGCCACACCTTGACATTTTCCAGAAACTCCTTCTGGACACACCAAAACATAAGCGCTACATAGATGCAGACTAGCCATGTTCACTATAGAATAAATCCATCAGATCCAGTACAGTGGGGGTATCATTCCAGAGGTAAGAAATTTTCCCTAGAACTGGGGTTCAGTTTGGTAGATAGATGATAGACAAGGCAACCTGTGCTCCTATCTAGAGTCCTGGAAACTTAAGTGGATCAATGTTTATTAAAAAGACTACCTCTTACAAATTACCAGATTGCATACAATTAGACTTTCAGCTGGGATTCTACTTTACCATCTACTTAAAAACAAATACAAGTATATACCGTAACAAATATTTAAAGATATTTTTAAATAGGGAATTTTCACCTTTTTGCACCTTTTCTTCCTTTTGTGGCATTTTTTGCATTTTTAACAGAATTTTCGCAAAACATCATTACTTACTGGAATGTTCCATTAACATGACTATTTCTTACCCAGCACTATGGTATGTTCCCATATTAATGGAACTGGTTTGATGAAAAGAAGCAATACTAAAAAATGTGTCCTATTAATAAAATGGAGAAAATCGCCTTTTGCGTTTTACACTACCATGTCCTATAAGCAAAATTGAGAAAATTCGCCTTCTGAGTTTTACACTTTATCATCCTATTAATGGAATAGAGAAAATTCGCCTTTTTTTATACTATTTATATCTTTGGCTGAAAAAAAAACACCAAATGTGTTAGGCTATTTTTAAATAACAAAGATAGGTGTTCAGTGTGTATTAACCAATTTAATACTACTTGGAAAAACCACCAGGGAGTATTACCTATTTACCAACGTATGTGCTGAACTTTTATTAAAATTCATCTTTTTAATTACTTTGATGAAAGGAAAAGTTGAAAGTTTAAAAAATTGTGGTAAAGGCTGGTGGGGAAAAAGCAAAAATAATGCCCCTTTATAAACATGTCCCTCGGACCCCCATTTGACTTTATTGGTAAATAAAAAAATATTGGAACCTTAAAAAAGATCTTTAAAAAGCGAAAAATTAACCTTAACCTTTCGCCACTGGTTATCACTGCAGCGAAAAGGCTGCGTTAAAGAAGGCGAAAAGTTTAACAAACCTTTATAAATGTGCCCCTAAGTCTATGTCTCTAAGCATTGCATAGAAATGATCTTGGCAACTTGAGGTCATTGCAAACCTTTCCTTGTAGGTAACAGCTAACTGTTGGTTAAGGCTTACTAAACCCATTGAGACACATTTATCTTTTAGCATTGCTTCTCATTTAAAGCTCAGAACCCAGTTCCCTCTGCATTCTAATGCACCCTACCAGATTTATAACATAGACTTCCCCGTGCTTCAATTGCAAAATCAAAGCTTTGTCACATTGTCTGGACGTCAAAAATATCTTGTCTGTAACCTTGCAAAATAACATACAAAGGAGGGGGTGTCTAAACAATGAATTCTCTTTCTGTCCTTAACATTCAATCTGCTAATTTATTTTTTCAAGCAACACACAAATTGAAACCCAGCTGTAACCAGTGACTTGTGGATCCATTTTTTAGCCATCTGGATTCTGTTGTGCTGAAACAGCGAGATGTTTTACATTGTTCAGTCCTGTGCATCTGGAGAAACCACCAAGTTCAAAGGTGATAAGAAAAGCTCTTTAAATAACCACACACTATGAAAAAAAAACTACATCAGAGGAGGGGGGGGGGGGAGAATTATAAATACAGGACTCAACTGTGTCTTCTTTGTGCCTTTTCAAAAAAATCTGTATTGTATTGCTGCCAGCCTTGTTACAGAATTCCTTATTTGATCATTGCCATCCAATATTATAACCATTTACTGTAAATATAATACATCATGATAATGTCATGTGTATTACGGCTCAGACTCACTGTTTATTATAATATATTGACATACAATATTCATTTCCATATAAAATAACCAGCTTGGAATTCCTGAAAAAGGATTGTTTAAAAAATATTGAAAACAATTCTAAAAATATTTGTAACAAACTTAAAATATATTTATAAAGCACCAAATAATAAAGATGCTCATTTGAGACACGTATTGTCTATTTTTTACATAGATAAAGTTACTAAGTTATATTTTAAAAAAATATTCAATTACAATTGAATTTTGGGGGAAAAATATTCTCCCCAGTTTATAATAATATAGCATGGTCTACTGTTCCCTTTAAATAGCTTGTTAAGACAGAGATGGCCAAACTTTGTAAAAATCTGAAATCGGACCTATTCAAAGAGGAGCAAAAAAATTTAAGGGTTCATAAATTTTGTATTTCTTCCATGTATGCGCAATTGAGGGTTAATGAATTATGTAAACGTCCCATATAAAGAATCAAGGGTTCATGATTGTTTCCACGAATTTGATAATTTCCAAAAATCGAGTCCCGAATTTGAAAACCCTTGAAAGTTTAATAATTAGCGGGCAAAGTTCTGCAAGGCCAAAATCCAAGAAACCCAAAATGTCCGAGTTCATCTGGATCCGTAATATCCCATTCGGAATAGGGTTCGGATCCATCTTTATTTAGAATTGATTTGATGCGCCCTCATTATTTTAGTGTCATAGATCACATAACTTTCTTTACAGCATCATGATCAATTCCATCTACAGTTCATATTTTATTTTTTGTTGCAAGGGCTACTTATGGGTAAAGATGGCCATAGACCAATGTTGCTACAGAGGTTCATGCTAGTGATTAGTGAGAGTCTGGAATGGAAAGACGAATTTCGGAGATCAAGACTGACTCAGAAAGTCTCAGTATTGTAAATGATGATGGGAAGTTACACTTGTTGTACCCACTGTATCAGTATGTTAATGACCCACTGTGATGGACCTCTTTAGTGAATAAGTAACAACCTTTAGTACAAAACCAGTTTAAGTTACTAGTGATAATGCATTTTTACTGTGAGAAGATTTTGATGGATTAATTTACTTTAAGGGTCTTTTTAAAAGGATAACACCCCTCCTGTCTACTCCCTCCCATCCACCCCTATTAAAGTAACCAGGGTGAGGACCTGAATTGCTGGGTCCTCTCACCTGGCATTACAATAGTTAATGAGTCACACTCTAAGGGTAGAGTCTAAAGTCCCACTCCTCACACTGTCAGGGTAGAGTCTAAAGTCACACTCCTCACACTCCCAGGGTACAGTACAATTCACCTCCCACAAGTGTCTGTGGCCTAGACTAGACACACATTTTGCCATTGGCCAAGTCCAGTATCTGGAAGCGGATTGGAAACTTTGCAAGATAAAGTATTCATATTTAACATATACCATTCCAGGGGTGAGGACAGAGTGGGGTAACTTGGGTAATTGGGGAAGTAAGGACAGAAGGGGTTTCGGAACCAAAGTTATCCTTTAATGTGGATTTTGACAAATGTTGTTATATGATGGTACATCATTTCCATTAATATCAAAATAAATTTGGTTTATTTAGGAAAAGAAACGTCAGTCTTGTTCATCTATCAATGCTTTACTGTAACCTGGGCAAAAATGAATGTACTAAACTCAGAGTTACTAATCAGCTGCTCGATTTTACTGGCCTTCTGTGGTTAAATAATATGAAAGGAAACATCTCATACATTAGTAAAATATCCAAACCACCGGGAATCAGTCATTATGTGTTTATTACACACTGGTCATGAGTCATCAATTCTGTGGCAAACATAGGAAAATGATTAATGAAATTACATTTCTATGTAAGTGCAGTAGTATTTTATAAGCATGGATGCACAACACATTTTGAGACACCGAGAACTTTGAGGGACCAACTAAAAATATTACTTGACAAAAAGTCTGCAAATTCCATTGAATATATTCCAACTTTTTCTCAGCCAGAGCCTGGATGTGGATGGAGACTATCCTCAGCCCAGCCTAACTTCACCCTAGACCAGCCCCAATCTACTCAGCCCATCCTAATATGCCTCATCCTGTTTGTGCTCTGTCCATTGCAGGACAAAGCTCAGTACCTTGTTCTGGGGAAATAATTGTAGCTGTTATGGGTAATAATGTGCACTTCAGATAATTGCCATGGTAGAGTGCACCCTAGAAATGTGCAAGTAAGTTTTGCTGAATGCTTTATAGACTTTTCAAATTGTTTTTATTTTGAGCTTTAAAGGGCATATCCACCCTAAAATGGCCCTTTTCCATAAGGTAGGTGACCCCTGCCCACCCCCAACCACCACAATTTCTTTAAAAATATGCTTAAATTGGTACTTACAGCCCCTTCTTTCCTACATCATCTCTGATCCAACTCCCTGCTTGCAAAAGTTGCAAGCAGGGGCAGGACCGGCAGCCTTCATTGAAGATGCCACGGGAGAGAACGGTCTGAGCATTTTTTTAAAGAAATATTTCGGCGGTTGGGGGTGAGCAGGGAGTACCTACCTTATGGACAAATGGATTCACACTAGGTGCCACAGCTGAAGAGGATGGGTCCGGATTTTGTGAGGGAGGAGGGCTCCCCTGCACAGTTCACAGTCCTTGTTGACTTTAGAGAAGCAGCAGGCACCAGATGACTCACTGACAACTTCTACTTTTCCCTTTCCCTGGACTTTGACAAGGCACTGCAGGAGAGCCATAAGGAGCAGAGATATAAGGTAATGTTTTTTTAAACTATGCAGTGGGGCCAGTATAGGGTTAAATTTTAGTTTTGGGGGTGGACATGCCCTTTTAGAAAAAAATATTATGTCCTACTTGATTTGAGTTCCCTGAGCTGCAGATTCTTTTACATTATAATATAAACATGTTCTAAGAGCAAAAAAAGACTTCACTGTAGAAAAATAAATACTTGTGAAGATTATAGTGCTATGCCAATCTTAAATAGATTGCAATACAAATAAATGGCAAACATAGAGGTATGAGTGCCCTTCTAGAGTTAATGTGAACACACCATGAGAAACAACATCATAGACATCACAGAATCTTCCCTAAATATCTCTATTTGGTATATTCACCTATAGGTTTCTACTTTTATTAGCCAAGGGATAGACAAAAGGCCCAGAATTCTGGGTATGCACTATATCTGCATAGATCAGTAAACATGTATGTATTAGTAAGCCTGCTGCTTTATCCTCACATCCATATGTTTCAATTCCCTGGCTGCAGAGTTCTTGGATGATAATGCGGAGAGTTATCATTTTCAAACATCTGGGTTGCCTACTGGTTGCATATCCCTGGTGTAGATACTTTCAATATTATAACCCACTATTTAAATAAACAACAAAAAAAATAGTCTCAGTGCCCCTGCGAGGTAGACCTGTGTTGGAAGCAAAATGCCTACTGCACCGTACTGCACCGTACTGCACCGCTCCTTTGGCAAGTGCAGGAGCATGCGGCCATAGATTTTAATTGCAGAGGTTGCCTGCATCCTGAGCAGGTTTTTATTTGTGTAATGATGTCAGTCAGTGTTTTATGAGCCCCTGTTGTGATATTAATGGGGAGGGGGTCAAAATCTAAACAGAAAGAAAAAAACATCACAAAAAAACTTACAGGGTGATGCAATATTTCTAAAATAATTGTCAAATACACGCACCCCAATGTTAACAGGTTAGCATGGATATTATACGTATTTAAGAGACTGCACCATTTCCAAATGTTTTTGGAAATAGCGCATCGCTCCTGATACTATAACCCTTTAGTTAAGTTTTGAGCTAACTTATTTGGAACTTAAAGGAACACTAAACTTAAAAAACAAGTATTTGCCATCCGTTTCTATTATTCACAGAGAGGTGAGAACGCTTATTCCCACATCCCTGTGATTATAGTTTGCTCAGGGGACCTAGAACTTACCTTACCGCGCTCCTCTCGCAAGCCGTTCCTTCACTGACAGCCACTCTTGTCTCCGACCGCGCACCCTATCTTAGCGCATGCGTGCCTATACAAAAGATAGGGCGCGCGATCGGGACAGAACAGCTGTTCTGTGCAGGAGCGACTTGCGAGAGGAGCGCGGTAAGGTAAGTTCTAGGTCCCCTGAGCAAACTATAATCACAGGGGCATGAGAATAAGCGTTCTCACCTCTCTGTGAATAATAGAAATGGATGGCAAATGTTCCAAAAGTCAGAATGTATCAAAAATAAAAAAAATCACCGTCAAAAATTTGAAAATGAAAATCAGAAAGTTGAAAACTGTGATCCAAAATTTAAAAACCTAAATCAAAAAGTAAAAGAACACATTAGAAAAATTCTGCTTTAATTGGGTTCATTCAAATTTCAATATTTTCCACAGAACCTCTGTCAGAATTGACTTAACCAGTTCTTACATCCGTATTGGCCAGTGTAATATTTTGCAATTTGAAAAGTCCTTATTCCCAGCAATAAGTTCTTAACACATATTTACTCCATTTTTATCTACTGAGCGTTGGGGAAATTTCTACTCTAAAGGTGGCCATACACTATTAAGATCATAATTACGACCGATACTTTGATAGACAGATGTACAATGTTAATTGTACCAAGATGTACAATAAATATTGTTCGACATTCAATTTGTTTTGTGATTAATGTCGAATGTCGTCCATTGTGAGTTTACATTACATTCACATTTAATCAGAACTTTAAAAAACACTTCAATCATTTTACCAATCGACTTAAAAAACGACTTTCCCGATCGTAATTACGATCGATTTTACGATCTAATGTCGTGTGATAAGAATGGGAAAATGTACAATTTTTCGGTCAATCGATGGAAATGTCAGATTGTATGTTGGATTGTACATAAACTCGGCCTAATGTATGGTCACCTTAACTCGTTTATAAAGGATTAGCGTGACTTAAAACAGTAAGTGGATAACTGCTTTTTAGCAGATTAGTGGGACTTTTATAATGCCAGTTATAAAAGTCATTTAGCTGCCCACACAGAAGGTAAGACTAGATTGGAATTTACCTTAAGCTGCAGTAAGTATGATTGCTCTTTCAGTAAATTCCACCAAATGGTGGCTTATCCCACAGGTCTTCTTGTTTGTAGAAAAGGTCTTTGATGGGTTAAATTTTTTTAAGCATGGTTTAATCTAGAATTCTTTTTCTGATAAAGGAATGATACTTAATTGGACATCCAATAAAGCTAATATTGTTTTATAACCATTTCTAATATATGCATTTGTGTTATCCTTGAAGTCTGAAGAGTACTTTTTATAATAGGGGAATATCTTCTTGCTTTGTTCATTATATGGATTTAAAATGGCATTACAAGAAAAGTATTTCATATTTTCAAAGCTGAAGGAATGAAACTGCAGCAGAAGAAACAATGTTTTATTCCGGATGCAGCTTCTTTTTTCCCAGCCACTGCTTTTTTTCGTTGGCCAAAGCACAAAGCAAGCACGAACTCCCCCTAGTCATGGCGTACATTTCCAGCAGCCACAGAGGGAGCACACTCAGCTACTGGCTACAGTTCATACCTTTCATAAAATCCCCAGTTTGCTGATAAGTGGTGCCATTGGTTGTATCATGCTATTCTCAGTTTGCTGTGCAAGTGGTGTCATTGAGTTGCCAGTAGAGCCCTAGTCAGATTCTACAGCCTCTTTCCAAGTGCAGCATTTTCTAATTGTAAGACTGAATTATCACCAGAATAAGTCCAGAAGTAACCTTAAGTGTCTTCGCTCTAAACTTTGCTGACTTGGATTATACTATTGAACCCTTCCCATTGTCTTACTTACTCTATTATCAACATGTTGCAAATAACCTTGCTCATCATCTGCATGGTTACCTACATAATCAACTCTGTCACCTCACCCTAGTCTATTTGCATCCTCTTCTCTCCTTTCCCACCTTGAACTGCTTTCAATTGTGAAACACCTCCCAGTTTCCCCCACTAAAAGACAAATGCATTGTCCATTTAAATCGCACTCTCACCACCCCTCGCTCTCTCTTCTCCTTCTACTTGCAGCTGGTAATATCTCCTCAAATCCTGGTCCCTTTCACATACCGCACTTGTATAATCAATCCATCCCGCCCTAATACCTACTGCCTGTACCGCTCATTCATCCATAAGTACCCCTAACACACACAATGTCACAAATGTTCCTCTTCTTTCCCCTACTCCTGCTCTTGTATCTGGAGCTTTTTGGAATGCACGATCTGTTTGTAATAAATTTGCGCACATACACGACATATTTATTTCAAACTGCTTTACTTTTCTTGGTCTTACCGAAAAATGTCTTTAACTCTCTGTCTCACCTGTCGTGCTCTCATATGGTGGCCTACACTTTAGCCACACTGCTAGGCCCAATAACAAACACGGTGGGGGAGTTGACATTCCTCTCTCTGAGCGCTGTTCTTTCAAACCTATCACACTCTCTCCGGTCTATCTTTTGAGTCTCAATCAGTCCATATTTACTCTCCCGCATCCCTACAGATTGCGGTTATTTATCGACCACCTGGCCCAGCTTGGTTATCCCACTTTCTCTTCACTGACATCCCCTCAATTATCTTAGGGGATTTCAAAATCCCCATCTATACTAGCAATTCTGCTGCAACTAAACTTCTCTCTCTTTCCTCCTCCCTTAGCCTTACTTAATGGTCCTCTGCACAGACCCATTGCAATGGGCATACACTCAGTCTGGTCTTCACCCATCTCTGCTCAATATCTAACTCCTTCAAATTTCCCTTTCCTCTATCCAATCACAGTCTACTCAGATTTAGATCTTTCCTTCAAACCCCATGTCAACACGCTCCAGAAACATCCCTTGCATTCTTCCCTTCCTCTCTAAAGAAGCTAAAAATATTCTAGTCCATGCCCTAACAATATCCTGGCTAGACTACTGCAACACACTCCTTTATGGGTTACCAAACAACCACATGGCACCACTACAATCCATCCTAAACTCTGCTGCCCGGATCATTCATTTCTCTTCTCACTTCTCTAATGCCTCTCCTCTCTGTCAGTCCCTCCACTGGCTGCCCAGGCAAGCATATAACCTGGCCTAGACATTTCCCCTCTCATTGACTTGGTATAACATGTATTACCCTGTATGTAATGTATGACTATGTAATTGTAAAGCGCCACGGAAGATGTTGGGGCTTTATAAATCCATAATAATAATAATAATCTAAAGAGATATTAAATGTGTAGGAACTAGGCTAATGTTTTGATCTCTCTATACACAGCATTGTGATGTTTCAGACGGGGGGGTTCCATTTTCTGTTCTCCGCCAGCCTTGTTTTTTTGTACTACCATGGAATGTCACAGTGTTTGATTAACCCTTCAAAATACAGAAAGCTGGAAAATTCCTACAATGATCTGATACTAAAATAAAGAGAGAAGTAACACAAAGAATTATTTAAGAAATCTGCTGATGTGGCTGTCTGCTATCCAAACAAACATCTTGCTGTGAAAAGCTGATGTTATATTTTGCGGATATATAATATTTTGAAGGGAAAAAAATCACACAAAGAAGACATCCTAAACTGTAATATATATTTAGATATTTTATTTATTTAAATGGTCCTAAAAAATTGAGGTTAGATACACAATAACAAAAATAGCAATTTGCAAGTTAGGGGGGTCACTATGATCTATAGTTGCACCACTGGATCCTGTCGAAACATGTTTCTTAAATCTGGTTTATTTCCTACAGTACTGGTGATATTTATGCAACTGTGGTAAAGGTATTACATTAATACAGTTCCTTACATGTTTTTAAACGTAAGTAAAGAAGCCAAAGTGGTTAATAGTTAATTGAAGATGGCCCCCTTGTCCTGTGAAGGATGATCTGAAATGATTGTTTTGTTACAGTTAATGAGTAAATGCATCCTCAAACTAATATTGCATCTGTATCTGTATGCCGCCCAATGTTTCTACTCTTCTCTGCTTAAAGGAGAACCAAACGCACATTTTTACACTCCAGAATCTGAACACATCTCCTCTAAAAACAATAAGGTATAAAATCTCACTAAAGGGAATGGCATTAATGTTACTAGGGATGGACTAGAACTTGAACTCGAAACTGTTTGAGACGGATTTTCTGAGTTCGTGTGAACTCTGATTTTTTTTTGGGCTCTATGAATTGCGAACTTTCGGACTTTTTCGAACTTGCGGACTTAAATTCAATAATTAGTGAAAATTCAAGGATTATCGAATTTTCGAATTTTTACAATTGCCTGATCGTGGGGAAAGTTAGTGTTTAAACAAATTTTGGTGATAGTGACATGTTCCCCAGACCATTTCCCAGGTCCCAGAGCCATTTACAGTAAGTTTTAACTCTATTCGAACTATCAGGGTTATTCAATAAAAGTTCTTATCGTTTAAAATGGTGCTAATTTTGCCCCAACCAATCAGATCCTGTTTAACATTTGAAAGCTAACATCTGATTGGGGGCAACATTAGCACCATTTTAAATGATAAGAAGTTTTATTAAATAACCCTGAATGTTTCTTCTTTTTCGAACCAACAAACTTTTACTAAAATTTTTAAATTTGAAAACGAACCAGGGAGCTCATCCATCTCCACTCCTTACCTGTCCCGTAATGCAGTAATTACTTTGCGGGACACATTAAGTTTGTGTTACATAGTAGTAATGTTTTCAGATTTAATTGTTTGCCCAGCACTGTTAATGGAAACAGTTTATTGTAAAGTTCACACTAACTCGATGATATGTAGGGTAACATGGGCTTACACTAATTTGGTCGATATGGGATCATATTGCATCTCCCCCTAAGTGATTAAACCATCTTAGTGAAAACCCCACTGATGATCTGTGATATAAAGTTACCCCACAGACATTTTGTCCATTGTCTGCAGCCTGAAAAGCCATATTGATATTTTTTTGGTATACAAACCTAGTTCTGTTTTAAAGTTCATGACACACAAGCCCACCATTAATATAGAAACCTACTTTTCAACAATGAAGTCCTGTTCGTCCAATCGGATTTCCGATTGAGTGCAATGATTGGAAATCCAATCGAAAGAACCGCTTAAAGCCAATCATTCCTCAGATTTCCACTTAAAATCTGAGGAGAGACAGAGACTGAAGATGGTGCCTGTGGAGTTGTGTTTTGAACAGTTATTGTTGTTGATTTTAATGCGGATCACATACATTCCAATAACATGGATAACTAGAAATAGGACCACGCGTAAGAAGAAAATCAAGTGCATGGAAAGGCAATGTGGTTCTAATTAAGAATAACCATGTTATCCAGTGTAATTCATTTAATGTTATTGTATCCAACATGACAATATATTATTTTGTAACACAAAACTCTTGCAAGTGGTGTTATTTGAATATATTTTACTTATTTTGGTTGCTACTATGCTCTGTGTCATTTCAGTTCTGTGTTACCATCTTTCCATTCATATTTACTTTTTTGTGAAAATCTAGAGCTACTTTTTGACAGTCGCTACACACACAAAGCAAATAGATTGGTTCTTTGTTCTGTGTTTCAATGGTCCTAGAATTCTATAGTATTTCAGGGAGAATCAGCTCTGCATGAAAGGTTTAACAGTGACCTTGGAAATGTGTAAAAATTCTAAGATCTTCTTTTGGATAAAGAAATCCTTGGACAAAAATCCTCCATTGGGTAAAAAATAAAAAAATAACCTTACCAGTTACACGTAAGTTAACAGCTCAACAGTTTTAAAATCCTATTTATGGTGAAATTGCATATTTCCCTTTGAGAATAGATTTGCGTTTTATAATCCTTGGGGTTATTTCACAGCCACTAACCAGGCAGAAAAAAAGTTTTGTTTGTATTTTTTTTCCCTGATAAGAAAGACACAGGCATTGGTTCAGCTCGGTGATGTCTGACTTGGTTTCTCCTTGGAGGGGCTAGGGAGGGGGAACGGATATCACTGTGTTTTATTTAAATATATACATTTAAACATTAACACCAGTTTAATATATCTTCTCAATGTGCATGTTTAGTAAAAATGTTAAATAAATATATGTTTATTCACTTCCCCTGGGTTTGCTCAATTTGCCTTGTACAGTGTTTGCAATTGAATTGTTAGGTAAATTTATTCCTTTTAGTGCGCCTCTTGATGCTGGTCCTGCAGATATACCTTTCTCCTTTGGTCACCAGGTGACAGCTTGCAATTCCCATCGGTGGGAGCAAAGACAAAGCTTGGTTATGTAAATTGAGACACCTATACCAACTACTGCAACATCTGCAAATGATCTATATGGATACAAAGTAAAGTATTGTTTACAGGTTCCTTGGTTTAGGGACCCAAAGAATCAATCATCCAAGTCCAAATCAAATAAGTAAATATTACACATGTGGAGAATATAGTCATAAGGATAACAGTGTATGAAGGTATCACCTGGGGATGGGGATAAATCACATTCTTATATCCTTTTTTATCCCTAAACACACCCACTCGTTAGTCGATCCCTATTCCTTAGTGCATGAAATTTCCATATAAATCCTTTAGCCATTCTGGTTTCATGTTGGTTCCATTCCAAGGAAGATGACATAATTTGGTATTTATCTGTGCGGGTTTGCATCCTCTTGGACATAGAATCTTGATGATTTTGCCTTACAAAGCAATAATGTGAAAATTTGCACACATTATATTCATTTATGCAGAGCACAATAAGTCAATGAATAAATGAAGAATGACACTTTCATGATGCGCTTTGTTATACAGCTTAGTTAAGTGCAGAATTTGTAGTGATAATGAAGGAAAAACTGAAAGGGCCAATGCACCTTTGAAATCATATGGATAGAGATGGATGAAACCAGTTAGTGCCGTTTCGCCAACGATTATGCAAAATTTTATGAAAATTAAAGGGGAACTAAAGTCTCCAGACAACATTGCCCCAATAGAAACAGCATATTCTTAAAGATGCAAAAAGCTGTGTCTCACCTCTCCCTTTGCTGTGGATGCTGGGTGATTTATGAAAATAACCTGTGGGTACTAGGGGTCAGCTCCCATAATTCACCTTATCTGGGAACACCCAGCTATGTGTATACAGTACACTTTTCACAGGAAACTTCAACTTTGCTTCTGGAAGCTGACAGCCAATCATGTTACGGCTCAGAGATTATCCCTCCCTCTGACACAGAACACAGATTTCAGAGCTGTTTTTGTGTAAACACATTACAAATCCCTCACATTGATAAATTCCTTTACTTTCCATACAAAAAAGAAAAGTGATCTTTGCAGTTTATTTCTTTGCTACCATGGATGTAAGAAACAGAATATTAAGGTTTCGGTAAAAAATAAAAGTAAGTCTGGGGAATCAAACCTGCAACCTTCTATGCTGTGTCTTGCCAAAAAAGAAAGCTTTCTACCTCTATGCCACAAGGGTTATTTGGAGGGAATATCAGTACTTGTATAATCTCTAACTTCTGCTAGAAACATAAATAGCAAAGCCTTGGGAATTGAACCCGTGTCCCAACAGTCTGTTTGTTTCTAAGCCCAGCACTTAGCTGCATTTCAATAAAGCTCAGTAAATTCAGTTCCAGTGTATTGTTCCATTTCATGCTGGTTGGTAAATAAAAAACAGAGCTGCTATGTATAAAGTTTGTACATATGTAGAAACTTTATATTTTTCTAGAAACATGGTGGGAACCAACAAACAAAAAAGCAATAAACTCAGCCAGGCAGTAGACTATGTTGTATTGTTCCATAAGTAAAATAGGAGAATTGAACTTGAAACTTCTTTGGGTGTATGTTCCAAAAAACACAGCAATTACATGGAGCACCACAAGTAACTCAACCACAAGGAAACCACATTTAGAAATTTTAGCTAGAGACTGAATTCTGGGGTCAGGGGGCGTGGCTCTTTGAAGCCAACATGGGCTGTGAGTTGTACTGGCAGCCTGCTTTGTTACAGAATCTATTACTTACATGTACTTAATGCAAGTTATTAGAGAAGAATCTTTAAATCTATAGGTGTTCTTGGGAGAAAAGCGCTCACATTAGGATTTAGTTCTCCTTTAACTGGTGAAAACTAGTCAATCGGAGATAAAATTTCAGAAATACCAAGATTTATATCAAAGCTTACTACATCTGAAAAAAATTATTGCAAGCTGTGAAAGATTGTCAGTTTCATCGACCAATCATCAAAACAATTAAAAATATTAAAAAAATATGTTTTTTTGCGGTGTGAAAAATGTGACAATTTCTACACAACTTGCCACCCGCTAAAGAAAAAATTTCAGGGATTGTTTCTTTCTTTTTTTAGAAATGTTTTCTCAACCAATAAATTCATCAAATGTGTATGCCATTCTCATAGAGAGCAAGGGAAGACCTGGATTATACTGTAGGTAGCCAACATGTGGGCTGTCAGACTGGGCTGGGTTTTGGCCGGGACAGGGGTGGAGTTGGAGTGGGCTAGGACAAAGTCCCAGTCTCTAACTGAAAGAAAGGATAAGTTAGGGCACTGAGAGTGTATGAACCTATTTAGGGAGGTGCTAGACCCAGAAAGCAATAAGAAACTAGAAAGGTAGAGAAAATGAGAAAGGCATAAATAACTTGTAAAGCTAAAAATCCTCTATTATAAATGGCAGGGATATACACATTAAAAACAATTAAAAATTACCCAGTATTCTCTTGGGGTATAATTAGTGTAAACATCAAATAACTGTGCAAATGAATATCTATATATGATACCAGTATCAGTCAAGTAGTAACACTAAGTCAAGTCAGTCTACATCATGGGGGTTCCCCTACTTACGACCAATAATGGAGACACAGTGCAAGGAAGAGAAGTGGGATAAAATCGAATCCTATCGTCACATGGTAGGACGCGTTTCGCTCCGCCTTAATCTCACGGGAGCTTTTCAGCTACTAGAAAAAGTAGCTTTTTCAGTAGTTTTTTTTCATTTGCACAGTTATTTGATGTTTACACTAACTATACCTCAAGAGAATACTGGGTAATTTTTAATTGTTTTTAATGTGTATATCCCTGCCATTTATAATAGAGGATTTTTAGCTTTACAAGTTATTTGCCTTTCTCATTTAGAGTGTTGCAGACCAGACTTTTTTCCTCTACCTTTCTAGTTTCCAGTCTCTAACTGAAGCGCAGACACCAATATCATATAGGTTGGCCATCCCTGGATCAATCTTATGTGCAGGCCTCCCCAGCAACCACCAATAAGCATGATCAATAAATTATTCAACGCCTGAAATACACATAATTATGCCTAATGGAAATTATGTGACTGTACAGAAATATTGGACCTCAAATACTGGACCAAGTAAAATAAGTGGAGACTTCTCCTTACGTGTAAGTAATGGCCTTTACCAAGGGGGTAAAGATTCCCAGACAGTGCCAAGTTTCCAGATAAAACCTCAAGAGTTAAGAGTTAAGAAAAACAAATTAGTGGAAGAATGGGACAAGGTATAAACAGGGTGGATGAGGAACGTCTGCTGGGAGCACTGTCCATTATAAAAAGGGTTACTCTCCAGGAAATGAAGGATGATTGGGCTAGAGGTGGAAAAATCTGTATTAAACAATACTACAATATTCTTCCTCTAGACCTTTAGTTAATACAGATGGTTCAACAAGAGCTGGAAGCTTGTTTTCTGAATACAGTATTTGCTTAAAAAAGGATTAATGGGAAATATACACTATCGGGGAGATTCAGTATCAAGAATCGCGTTACTTACCTTAGCCCGATCCCACGATACAACTCCTGATGTAAACGAGATTACGTCTGGTATTGCATTGCGGGATCGGGCTAAGGTAAGTAACACGACATTAAAGCCACACACTCAGTCCCGTTAAGTTTCGCACTACGAAGTAGCGCAAAACTTAACAAAATGGGTTTTGGATCGGTTAGCACAGTGCAATTTCCAAAAATATTTGGAAATTGCACTGTGCTTTAAAATCCATCTAAAGCCCATGTTAACCCCGATATTACTTTGGATTAACGTAGGTTTTAGACGGATTTGGGCAATATTGAATCTCCCATAATGGTAAACAAAAGCTAAAATACAAAAAATAAAATAAAAGCCCAGCAAGAGCACTTTTATTTCTAATCATATAATTATCATATACTGAAATATTTATGTATTTCTTGTTTTGTATTTTGATTGTACAGCGCTGTGCCCCCAGTGGCGCTTTATAAATAAACATACATAGATAAGTTTATCCGAGCGGTCCTAGGCCCAGCACATGAGCATGATCTCTAACTACGGGGTGCCCCCCCATATTTTTCTCTGTAATCAAACAGAACAGCTAGAGAAATAACTCTTACTATCTAGGAAGGAGGGCTGTAGAAAACAGTAAAAAGGGCACTGCACTCTATAAAATCGCATGGTGATTCTGTGAATCGGAGTGCACTGGAGTTCCCTATTTCTGAATAATGTTTTCTACAGCCCTCCTACCTAGATAGTAAGAGTGCCCTATTTCTGAATACTGTTTTCTACAGCCCTCCTACCTAGATAGTAAGAGTGCCCTATTTCTGAATACTGTTTTCTATAGCCCTTCTACTTAGATAGTAAGAGTTCCCTATTTCTGAATACTGTTTTCTATAGCCCTCCTACCTAGATAGTAAGAGTGCCCTATTTCTGAATACTGTTTTCTATAGCCCTCCTACCTAGATAGTAAGAGTTCCTTATTTCTGAATACTGTTTTCTACAGCCCTGCTACCTAGATAGTAAGAGTGCCCTATTTCGGAATACTGTTTTCTATAGCCCTTCTACTTAGATAGTAAAAGTGCCCTATTTCTGAATACTGTTTCTATAGCATCCTACCTAGATAGTAGAGTCCTAATTTGAATACTGTTTTCTACAGCCCTGCTACCTACATAGTAAGTGTGCCCTATTTCTGAATACTGTTTTCTATAGCCCTTCTACTTAGATAGTAAGAGTTCCCTATTTCTGAATAATGGTTTCTACAGACCTCCTACCTAGATAGTAAGAGTGCCCTATTTCTGAATACTGTTTTCTATAGCCTTCTACTTAGATAGTAAGAGTTCCCTATTTCTGAATACTGTTTTCTATAGCCCTTCTACTTAGATAGTAAGAGTTCCCTATTTCTGAATACTGTTTTCTACAGCCCTCCTACCTAGATAGTAAGAGTTCCCTATATCTGAATACTGTTTTCTACAGCCCTTCTACTTAGATAGTAAGAGTTCCCTATTTCTGAATAATGTTTTCTACAGCCCTGCTACCTAGATAGTAAGAGTGCCTATTCTGAATATGGTTTCTATAGCCCTTCTACTTAGATAGTAAGAGTTCCCTATATATACTGTTTTATAGCCCTTCACTTAGATAGTAAGAGTTCCCTATTTCTGAATAATGGTTTCTACAGACCTCCTACCTAGATAGTAAGAGTGCCCTATTTCTGAATACTGTTTTCTATAGCCCTTCTACTTAGATAGTAAGAGTTCCCTATTTCTGAATACTGTTTTCTATAGCCCTTCTACTTAGATAGTAAGAGTTCCCTATTTCTGAATACTGTTTTCTATAGCCCTTCTACTTAGATAGTAAGAGTTCCCTATTTCTGAATACTGTTTTCTACAGCCCTCCTACCTACATAGTAAAAGTTCCCTATTTCTGAATAGTTTTTCTACAGCCCTGCTACCTAGATAGTAAGAGTGCCCTATTCTGAATAATGTTTTCTATAGCCCTTCTACTTAGATAGTAAGAGTTCCCTATATCTGAATACTGTTTTCTATAGCCCTTCTTACTTAGATAGTAAGAGTTCCCTATTTCTGAATAATGGTTTCTACAGCCTCCTACCTAGATAGTAAGAGTGCCCTATTTCTGAATACTGTTTTCTATAGCCCTTCTACTTAGATAGTAAGAGTTCCCTATTTCTGAATACTGTTTTCTATAGCCCTTCTACTTAGATAGTAAGAGTTCCCTATTTCTGAATACTGTTTTCTATAGCCCTTCTTCTTAGTAGTAAGAGTTCCCTATTTCTGAATACTGTTTTCTACAGCCCTCCTACCTACATAGTAAGAGTTCCCTATTTCTGAATAATGTTTTCTACAGCCCTCCTACCTAGATAGTAAGAGTGCCCTATTTCTGAATAATGTTTTCTACAGCCCTCCTACCTAGATAGTAAGAGTGCCCTATTTCGAGATAATGTTTTCTATAGCCCTCCTACCTAGATAGTAAGAGTGCCCTATTTCTGAATAATGTTTTCTACATCTCTCGTACCTAGAATAAGAGTGCCCTATTTCTGAATATGTTTTCTATAGCCCTCTACCTAGATAGTAAGAGTGCCCTATTTCTGAATACTGTTTTCTACCCCGCCTCCACTAGATAGTAAGAGTGCCCTATTTTTGAATAGTGTTTCTACTCTCTCGTACCTAGAGTAAGAGTGCCCTATTTCTGAATACTGTTTTCTATAGCCCTCCTACCTGATAGTAAGAGTTCCCTATTTCTGAATAATGTTTTCTACAGCCCTCCTACCTAGATAGTAAGAGTGCTATTCTGAATACTGTTTTTATAGCCCTCCTACCTAGATAGTAAGAGTGCCCTATTTCTGAATACTGTTTTCTATAGCCCTCCTACCAGATGTAAGAGTTCCCTATTTCTGAATACTGTTTTCTCAGCCCTGTACCTAGATGTAAGAGTGCCCTATTTTGAATAATGTTTCTATAGCCCTCCTACCTAATAGTAAGAGTGCCCTATCTGAATACTGTTTTCTATAGCCCTCCTACCGATAGTAAGAGTTCCCTATTTTGAATACTGTTTTCTACAGCCCTGCTACCTAGATAGTAAGAGTGCCCTATTTCTGAATAATGTTTTCTATAGCCCTTCTACTTAGATAGTAAGAGTTCCCTATATCTGAATACTGTTTTCTATAGCCCTTCTACTTAGATAGTAAGAGTTCCCTATTTCTGAATAATGGTTTCTACAGACCCCTACCTAGATAGTAAGAGTGCCCTATTTGAATACTGTTTTCTATAGCCCTTCTACTTAGATAGTAAGAGTTCCCTATTTCTGAATACTGTTTTCTACAGCCCTCTACCTATAGTAAGGTTCCCTTTTTTGAATAATGTTTTTCTACAGCCCTCCTACCTAGATAGTAAGAGTGCCCTATTTCTGAATATGTTTTCTACAGCCCTCATCCAGATAGTAAGAGTTCCCTATTTCTGAATACTGTTTTCTACAGCCCTCCTACTAGATAGTAAGAGTTCCATTTCTGAATATGTTTTCTATAGCCCTTCTACTTAGATAGTAAGAGTTTCCTATTCTGAATACTGTTTTCTAAGCCCTTCTACTTAGATAGTAAGAGTTCCCTATTTGAATACTGTTTTCTACAGCCCTCTACTAGATAGTAAGAGTGCCCTATTTCTGAATACTGTTTTCTATAGCCCTCCTACCTACATAGTAAGAGTGCCCTATTTCTGAATACTGTTTTCTATAGCCCTCCTACCTAGATAGTAAGAGTTCCCTATTTCTGAATACTGTTTTCTACAGCCCTGCTACCTAGATAGTAAGAGTGCCCTATTTCTGAATAATGTTTTCTATAGCCCTTCTACTTAGATAGTAAGAGTTCCCTATATCTGAATACTGTTTTCTATAGCCCTTCTAATAGATAAAGGTCCCTATTTCTGAATAATGGTTTCTACAGACCTCCTAACCTAGATAGTAAGAGTGCCCTATTTCTGAATACTGTTTCTATAGCCCTTCTCTAGATAGTAAGAGTTCCCTATTTCTGAATACTGTTTTCTAAGCCCTCTTACTACATAGTAAGAGTTCCCTTTTTCTGAATAATGTTTTCTACAGCCCTCCTACCTAGATAGTAAGAGTGCCCTATTTCTGAATAATGTTTTCTACAGCCCTCCTACCTAGATAGTAAGAGTCCCTATTTCTGAATACTGTTTTTACAGCCTCCTACCTAGATAGTAAGAGTTCCCATTTCTGAATACTGTTTCATAGCCCTTCTACTTAGATAGTAAGAGTTTCCTATTTCTGAATATGTTTTCTTAGCCCTTCTACTTAGATAGTAAGAGTTCCCTATTCTGAATAATGTTTCTACAGCCCTCCTACCTAGATAGTAAAGTTCCCTATTCTGAATAATGTTTTCTACAGCCCTCCTACCTAGATAGTAAGAGTGCTATTTTTTGATACTGTTTTCTAAGCCTTCTACTTAGATAGTAGAGTTCCCTATTGAATCTAATGTTTTCTACAGCCCTCTACTAGATAGTAAGAGTTCCTCATTTCTGATAAGTTTTCTATAGCCCTTCTACTTAGATAGTAAGAGTTCCCTATTTCTGAATACTTTTTTCTATAGCCCTTCTACTTAGATAGTAAGAGTTCCCTATTTTGATACTGTTTTCTACAGCCTCCTACTCACAGTAAGAGTGCCCTATTCTGAAAATGTTTCTACAGCCCTCCTACCTAGATAGTAAGAGAGCCCTATTTCGAATACTGTTTCTATAGCCCTTTACTTAGATAGTAAGAGTTCCCTATTCTGAATACTGTTTTTATACAGCCTCCTACCTAGACAGTAAGAGTGCCCTATTTGAATACTGTTTTCTACAGCCTCCTACCTAGATAGTAAGAGTGCCTATTTCTGAATACTGTTTTCTACAGCCCTCCTACCTAGATAGTAAGAGTGCCCTATTTCTGAATACTGTTTTCTATAGCCCTTCTACTTAGATAGTTAAGAGTTCCTTTATTTGAATACTTTTTTTCTATAGCCCTTCTACTTAGATAGTAAGAGTTCCCATTTCTGAATACTGTTTTCTACAGCCCTCTACCACATAGTAAGTGTGCCCTATTTCGAATAATGTTTTCTACAGCCCTCCTACCTAGATAGTAAGAGTGCCCTATTTCTGAATACTGTTTTCTATAGCCCTTCTAATTAGATAGTAAGAGTTCCCTATTTCTGAATACTGTTTTCTACAGCCCTCCTACCTACATAGTAAGAGTGCCCTATTTCTGAATAATGTTTTCTACAGCCCTCCTACCTAGATAGTAAGAGTGCCCTATTTCTGAATACTGTTTTCTATAGCCCTCCTACCTAGATAGTAAGAGTTCCCTATTTCTGAATAATGTTTTCTACAGCCTCCTACCTAGATAGTAAGAGTGCCCTATTTCTAAATACTGTTTTCATAGCCCTCTACTAGATAGTAAGGTCCCTATTTCTGAATACTGTTTCTATAGCCCTTCTACTTAGATAGTAAGAGTTCCCTATTTCTGAATACTGTTTTACAGCCCTCCTACCTACATAGTAATGTGCCCTATTTTGAATAATGTTTTCTACAGCCCTCCTACCTAGATATAAGAGTTCCTATTTCTGAATACTGTTTCTATAGCCCTTATTAGATAGTAAGAGGTCCCTATTTCTGAATATTGTTCTACAGCCCTCCTACCAATAGTAAGAGTGCCCTATTTCTGAATAATGTTTTTCTAAAGCCCTCCTACCTAGATAGTAAGAGTGCCCTATTTCTGATACTGTTTTCTATAGCCCTTCTACTTAGATAGAAGAGTTCCCTATTTCTGAATAATGTTTTCTATAGCCCTTTACTTAGATAGTAAGAGTCCTATTTTGAATAATGTTTTACAGCCCTCCTACCTAGATAGTAAGAGTGCCCTATTTAATAATGTTTTCTACAGCCCTCCTACCTAGATAGTAAGAGTGCCTATTTCTGAATATGTTTCTACAGCCCTTCCTACCCTAGATAGTAAAGATTCCCTATTTCTGAATATTGTTTCTAAGCCCTCCTACCTAGATAGTAAGTAGTGCCCTATTTCTGAATAATGTTTCTACAGCTACCCTCCTACTAGATAGTAAGAGTTCCCTATTTTGAAATTGTTTCTACACCTTCCTACCTAGATAGTAAGAGTGGTCCCTATTTCTGAATAATGTTTTCTACAGCCCTCCTACCTTAGAGTAAGAGTGTCCCTATTTTGATAATGTTTTCTACAGCCCTCCTACCTAGATAGTAAGAGTGCCCTATTTCTGAATAATGTTTTCTAAGCCCTCCTACCTAGATAGTAGAGTGCCTATTCTGATATGTTTTTACAGCCCTCCTACCTAGATAGTAAGAGTGCCCTATTTTTGAATAATGTTTTCTACACCCTCCTACCTAGATAGTAAGAGTTCCCTTTCTGAATACTGTTTTCTACAGCCTCCTACCTAGATAGTAAGAGTACCTATTCTGAATAATGTTTTCTACGCCCTCCTACCTAGATAGTAAGAGTCCCATTTCTGAATAATGTTTCTACAGCCCTCCTACCTAGATAGTAAGAGTTGCCTATTTCTGAATAATGTTTTCTACAGCCCTCCTACTAGATAGTAAGATTGCCTATTTGATAATGTTTTCTACAGCCTCCTACCAGATAGTAAGGTCCTATTTCTGAATAATGTTTTCTATAGCCCTCCTACTAGATAGTAAGAGTTCCCTATTTGAATACTGTTTTCTACAGCCCTCCTACCTAGATAGTAAGAGTGCACTTTGAAATATGTTTTCTACACTCTCCTACCTAGATAGTAAGAGTGCCCTATTTCTGAATACGTGTTTCTACAGCCCTCCTATAGATAGTAAGATGCCTATTTTGAATAATGTTTTCTCACTCTCTACCTAGATAGTAAGAGTGCCCTATTCGAATATGTTTTCTACCGCCCTCCTCATGATAGTAAGAGTGCCCTATTTCTGAATATGTTTTCTAAGCCCTCCTACCTAGATAGTAAGAGTAGTTCCCTATTTTGAATACTGTTTTCTACAGCCCTCCTACCTAGATAGTAAGAGTGCCCTATTTCTGAATATGTTTTCTACAGCCCTCCTACCTAGATAGTAAGAGGGCCTATTTCTGAAAATGTTTTCTACAGCCTCCTACCTATAGATAGTAAGAGTGCCCTATTTCTGAATACTGTTTTCTATAGCTTCTACTTAGATAGTAAGAGTTCCCTATTTCTGAATACTGTTTTCTATAGCCCTTCTACTAGATAGTAAGAGCCTATTTCTGAATATGGTTTCTACAGCCCTCCTACCTAGATAGTAAGAGTGCCCTATTTCTGAAATATGTTTTCACAGCCCTCTACCTAGATAGTAAGAGTGCCCTATCTGAATATGTTTTCTACGCCTCTACCTAGATAGTAAGAGTTCCCTATTTGAATAATGTTTTCTACAGCCCTCCTACCTAGATAGTAAGAGTGCCCTATTTCTGAATACTGTTTCTACAGCCCTTCTCTTAGATAGTAAGAGTTCCCTATTTCTGAATATGTTTTCTATAGCCCTTCTACTAGATAGTAAATAGTCCCTATTTGAATAATGTTTTCTACAGCCCTCCTACCTAGATAGTAAGTGTGCCTATTCTGAATAATGTTTTCTTACAGCCCTCTACCTAGATATAGTAAGAGTTCCCTATTTTGAATATGTTTTCTATAGCCCTTCTACTAGATAGTAAGAGTTCCTATTTCTGAATACGTTTTCTACAGCCCTCCTCTAATAGTAAGAGTGCCCATTTCTGAATAAGTTTTTCTACAGCCCTCACCTAGATAGTAAGAGTGCCTATTTCTGAATATGTTTTCTATAGCCCTTCTACTTAGATAGAAGAGTTCCCTATTTCTGAATACTGTTTTCTAAGCCCTCTACTAGATAGTAAGAGTGCCCATTTATGAATAATGTTTCTACAGCCCTCCTACCTAGATAGTAAGAGTGCCCTATTATCTAATAATGTTTTCTACAGCCCTCCTACCTAGATAGTAGAGAGTCCCTATTTCTGAATACTGTTTCTACAGCCCTCCTACCTAGATAGTAGAGTGCCCTATTGAATATTGTTTTCTATAGCCCTCCTACCTAGATAGTAAGAGTGCCCTATTTTTGAATAATGTTTTCTACAGCCCTCCTACCTAGATAGTAAGAGTTCCCTATTTCTGAATACTGTTTTCTACAGCCTTCCTACCTAGATAGTAAGAGTACCCTATTTCTGAATAATGTTTTCTACAGCCCTCCTACCTAGATAGTAAGAGTACCCTATTTCTGAATAATGTTTTCTACAGCCCTCCTACCTAGATAGTAAGAGTGCCCTATTTCTGAATAATGTTTTCTACAGCCCTCCTACCTAGATAGTAAGAGTGCCCTATTTCTGAATATTGTTTTCTACAGCCCTCCTACCTAGATAGTAAGAGTGCCCTATTTTTGAATAATGTTTTCTACATCCCTCCTACCTAGATAGTAAGAGTTCCCTCTTTCTGAATACTGTTTTCTACAGCCTTCCTACCTAGATAGTAAGAGTACCCTATTTCTGAATAATGTTTTCTACAGCCCTCCTACCTAGATAGTAAGAGTACCCTATTTCTGAATAATGTTTTCTACAGCCCTCCTACCTAGATAGTAAGAGTGCCTATTTCTGAATAATGTTTTCTACAGCCCTCCTACCTAGATAGTAAGAGTGCCCTATTTCTGAATAATGTTTTCTACAGCCTCCTACTAGATAGTAAGTGTGCCCTATTTCTGAATAATGTTTTCTATAGCCCTCCTAACTAGATAGTAAAGAGTGCCCTATTCTGTACTGTTTTCTACAGCCCTCCTACCTAGATAGTAAGAGTTCCCTATTTCTGAATACTGTTTTCTATAGCCCTTCTTCTTAGATAGTAAGAGTTCCCTATTTCTGAATACTGTTTTCTACAGCCCTCCTACCTACATAGTAAGAGTTCCCTATTTCTGAATAATGTTTTCTACAGCCCTCCTACCTAGATAGTAAGAGTGCCCTATTTCTGAATACTGTTTTCTACAGCCCTTCTACCTAGATAGTAAGAGTGCCCTATTTCTGAATAATGTTTTCTATAGCCCTCCTACCTAGATAGTAAGAGTGCCCTATTTCTGAATACTGTTTTCTACCGCCCTCCTACCTAGATAGTAAGAGTGCCCTATTTCTGAATAGTGTTTTCTACATCTCTCGTACCTAGATAGTAAGAGTGCCCTATTTCTGAATACTGTTTTCTATAGCCCTCCTACCTGGATAGTAAGAGTTCCCTATTTCTGAATAATGTTTTCTACAGCCCTCCTACCTAGATAGTAAGAGTGCCCTATTTCTGAATACTGTTTTCTATAGCCCTGCTACCTAGATAGTAAGAGTTCCCTATTTCTGAATACTGTTTTCTACAGCCCTGCTACCTAGATAGTAAGAGTGCCCTATTTCTGAATACTGTTTTCTATAGCCCTCCTACCTAGATAGTTAAGAGTGACACCCCATTTCTGATAATGTTTTCTAAGCCTCCTACCTAGATAGTAAGAGTGCCCGATTTCTGAATAATGTTTCTACAGCTCTCCTACTAGATAGTAAAGATAGTAAGAGTGCCCTATTTCTGAATAGTTTTTCTATAGCCTTTCACTTAGAAGTAAGAGTTCCCTATTCTGAATACTGTTTTCTAAGCCCTTCTACTAGTAGTAAGAGTTCCCTATTTCGAATACTTTTTTACAGACTCCTACCTAGCATAGTAAAAAGAGTGCCCTATTTCTGAATATTGTTTCTAAGCCCTCCTACGATTGATAGAAGATGGCCCTATTTCTGAATTACTGTTTCTCTATAGCCTCTTTACTTAGATAGTAAGAGTCCCCTATTCTTGAATAATGTTCTACGCCCTCCTACTAGATAGTAAGATGGTCCCTATTTTCTGAATACTGTTTTCTACAGCCCTTCACTAGATGTAAGAGTTCCCATTTCTGAATACTGTTTTCTATAGCCCTTCTACTTAGATAGTAAAGTTCCCTATTTCTGATTAGTTTTCTACAGCCCTTCCTACCTACATAGTAAGTGTGCCTATTTCTGAATAATGTTTTATACAGCCCTCCTACCTAGATAGTAAGAGTTCCCTATTTCTGAATACTGTTTTCTATAGCCCTTCTATTCACTGATAGTAGAGTTCCCTATTTCTGAATACTGTTTTCTACAGCCCTCCTACCTACATAGTAAGAGTGCCTATTTCTGAATAATGTTTTCTAAAGCCCTCCATCTAGATAGTAAGAGTTGCCCATTCTGAATAGTTTTCTATAGCCCTCTACTTAGATAGCAAGAGTTCCCTATTTCTGAATACTGTTTTCTATAGCCCTTCTACTTAGATAGTAAGAGTGCCCTATTTATGAATAATGTTTTCTACAGCCCTCCTACCTAGATAGTAAGAGTGCCCTATTTATTAATAATGTTTTCTACAGCCCTCCTACCTAGATAGTAAGAGTTCCCTATTTCTGAATATGTTTTCTACAGCCCATCCTACTAGATAGTAAGAGTGCCTATTTCTGAATATTGTTTCTAGACCCCTCCTACCTAGATAGTAAGAGTGCCCTATTTTTGATAATGTTTTCTACAGCCCTCCTACCTAGATAGTAAGAGTTCCCTATTTCTGAATAATGTTTTCTACAGCCCTTCCTACCTAGATAGTAAGAGTCCTATTTCTGAATAATGTTCTACAGCCCTCCTACCTTCGATAGTAAGAGTCCTATTTCTGAATAATGTTTTCTACAGCCCTCCTACCTAGATAGTAAGAGTGCCCTATTTCTGAATAATGTTTTCTACAGCCTCCTACCTAGATAGTAAGAGTGCCCATTTCTGAATATTGTTTTCTACAGCCCTCCTACCTAGATAGTAAGAGTGCCTATTTTTGAATAAGTTTCTACCACCCTCCTACCAGATAGTAAGAGTTCCCTTTTCTGAATACGTTTTCTACAGCCTTCCTACCTAGATAGTAAGAGTACCCTATTTCTGAATAATGTTTTTACAGCCCTTCCTACCTAGATAGTAAGAGTACCTATTCTGAATAATGTTTCTACAGCCTCCTACCTAGATAGTAAGAGTGCCCTATTTCTGAATAATGTTTCTACAGCCCCTCCTACCTAGATAGTAAGAGTGCCCTATTTCTGAATAATGTTTTTACAGCCCTCCTACCTAGATAGTAAGTGTGCCCTATTTCTGAATAATGTTTTCTATAGCCCTCCTACCTAGATAGTAAGAGTGCCCTATTTCTGAATAACTGTTTTCTAAGCCTCCTACTAGATAGTAAGAGTGCCCTATTTCTGAAATTGTTTTTCTATACCCTCTCTACCTAGATAGTAAGAGTGCCTATTTTTGAAATAATGTTTTTCTACAGCCCTCCTACCTAGATAGTAAGAGTCCTATTTCTGAATATGTTTTCTACAGCCTTCTACCTGATAGTAAGAGTACCCTTTCTGAATAATGTTTCTACAGCCCCCTACCTAGATAGTAAGAGTCCCTATTCTGAATAATGTTTCTACAGCCTCCTACCTAGATAGTAGAGTGCCCTATTTCTGAATAATGTTTTCTACAGCCCCTCCTACCTAGATAGTAAGAGTGCCCTATTTCTTGAATAGGTCTACAGCCCCCTCCTACCTAGATAGTAAGAGTCCTATTTTTGAATAATGTTTTATACACCCTCATACCTAGATAGTAAGAGTTCCCTATTTCTGAATACTGTTTTCTACAGCCTCCTACCTAATGATAGTAAGAGTCACCTATTTTGAATATGTTTTCTACAGCCTCCACCTAGATAGTAAGAGTGCCCATTTCTTGAATAATGTTTTCTACAGCCCTCCTACCTAGATAGTAAGAGTGCCATTTCTGAATATGTTTTCTACAGCCCTCCTACCTAGATAGTAAGAGTGCCCTATTTCTGAATAATGTTTTCTACAGCCTCCCTACCTAGATAGTAAGTGTGCCCTATTTCTGAATAATGTTTTCTATAGCCCTCCACCTAGATAGTAAGAGTGTCCCTATTTTGAAACTGTTTTCTACAGCCCTCCTACCTAGATAGTAAGAGTGCACTTCTGAATAATGTTTTTCACATCTCTCCACCTAGATAGTAAGAGTGCCCTATTTCTGAATACTGTTTTCTACAGCCTCCTACCTAGGATAGTAAGAGTGCACTTTCTGAATAATGTTTTCTACATCTCTCGTACTGATAGTAAGAGTGCCCTATTTCTGAATAATGTTTTCTACAGCCCTGCTACCTAGATAGTAAGAGTGCCCTATTTCTGAATAATGTTTTCTACAGCCCTCCTACCTAGATAGTAAGTGTGCCCTATTTCTGAATAATGTTTTCTATAGCCCTCCTACCTAGATAGTAAGAGTTCCCTATTTCTGAATACTGTTTTCTACAGCCCTCCTACCTAGATAGTAAGAGTGCACTTTCTGAATAATGTTTTCTACATCTCTCGTACCTAGATAGTAAGAGTGCCCTATTTCTGAATAATGTTTTCTACAGCCCTCCTACCTTGATTGTAAGAGTGCCCTATTTCTGAATACTGTTTTCTACAGCCCTCCTACCTAGATAGTAAGAGTTCCCCTATTTCTGAATAATGTTTTCTACATCTCTCCTACCTAGATAGTAAGAGTGCCCTATTTCTAAATACTGTTTTCTACATCTCTCGTACCTAGATAGTAGGAGTGCCCTTTTTCTGAATAATGTTTTCTACAGCCCTCCTACCTAGATAGTAGGAGTGCCCTTTTTCTGAATAATGTTTTCTACAGCCCTCCTACCTAGATAGTAAGTGTGCCCTATTTCTGAATAATGTTTTCTACAGCCCTCCTACCTAGATAGTAAGTGTGCCCTATTTCTGAATACTGTTTTCTACAGCCCTCCTACCTAGATAGTAAGAGTGCCCTATTTCGGGAATATTGTGATTGTCGGACAGAGCGAAGGGTTCGGGTAGGCCATGTGGAAATCCTGCGAAATAACAGGTGATTTCTCTTTCTTTTTATAAATGTGAGAGTTGCAGTTGATCTGGTAGACAGAAATTAAAGAATGCATGCAGACTCATTTACATTTTAGCTGTAGTTTTCACCCAGAACGCACACAGAATGCCCAGAACACTTGGTACCGGCGAAATAAAACACTAAGAGAATGTTTGAATGTTTATAATATTCTTTGGCAAAATAGCAGTAAGCCATAGAAACCAATCAAACGGTTGCTATTTTTTGTCTAAATGTCTCTAGACAGATGAAAGCCAATTAATGATTGGTTGCCATGGGATACTGTTTTTTGTTTTTTAATTTAGGTTAGATGCAATATTTGCGAATCAATATGGCTTCCGTTCAATTCAATATTTGTTGTTACCAAATCACAATTTTCAAAAGAAACCCATTAGCGCACTAGTACAGTAAACTGGAAAACATAACGATCTACTTTGTATTCACATTAAAACAGTAACAAACTGAGCTCCGTGGTTTTTTTCTCCCCTCATCAAATATCTCCGATGGAATGAACAGGCGACGTGTGCAGACTTTAAACAAGTTACAGACCCTTCCAGCAGCGAGGAGCTTAATATGAACAATGGCCAAAACTTTACAGTTGCTGCGCTCCCAAATTGAAAGGGGAATTGAGATATTATTAGTTTTGTGGGGGGTTTAACCTCTTCACTGCTTGTGCACCTGAATCCCAACAGTATTTTTTGGGGGGAGCAGAAGTTGCAAATTGAAGAATTCACACTATCAGGGAGATTCAATAAAAGTTCTTATCATAAAAATGGTGCTAAGTTTGCCCCAACCAATCAGATCTTATTTAACATTTGAAATATAACATCTGATTGGTTGGGGCAAAATTCACGCCATTTTTAATGATGAGAACTTTTATTGAATAACCTTGAAAGTCTTTTAATGTTTCTAGAGTTCAGAGATAAATGTAGTAAATAAAAGCTGCTAAGCCCGAGAAAAGGAAAACAATCCCGGGGCAGGTTATGAAAATAGGCAGGGCTATTCACAAGGACGAATTACACTTCTAAAACTCTCTGTGTGTCCATAGAGGGCGGCCATGTTATTAATATGATTCTGATACGCATCTATAAGGCAAGTTAATGGGAATACAAATAAAAAAATGTTTTCTTTATTCTTAATAATCTTGAATGGTGTAGGCCGAGTCGTGGGAATATGAAATCCTATATTCAAGGTCAAACAGAATTCATTTAAACCTTCCGAATATATTTTTCTTTAACCTTGTTCATGTATTCGCCTACCCAATAGCATACGGTAGCCCGTGATTGAAATGAGATTGAAGTGTAAGCTGGAAATGCTGGGACTGGTAGTTTTCAAAGGTTGGCCATCTGGTGGCTGGAAATTCACATTATATTATGTTTTTTTGTTTTTATTCTGTATAAAATGGTCCTGGGAACATTTGAATAAAATCCTATGTTAAAAAATGTTCAGTTTTATGTGCCACAGGGAGCACTGGAAAGGGTTAAAGGCCATATCAGCCCCCAAACCCTGAAACAGACATTCTCTTTCCTGCTTCTACAAGTAGTTAAGCAGGTTGTGGATCTCCTGGCTCTTCCATGAAGACTCAGTCGTGAAGGTGATGTCATCAAGGGTATTCCTCTTCTGAGCATGTGCAAAGCTATCTGAGCTCACACAGTGTTCAGAGTGGGCACAAGGGGTCCTTCAGACATCAGCCTAAATTACAGCTTGTAATAGCAGGAGTTTAATAACTACAGTTTCAGTGCTTGGAGCGGTGCTCTATTGAGAGAAGATTTCTGTTACAAAGTGTAAGCCCCCAAAATGTTATGAATTAAATAAATTCTATTATTTTTTTGTGTAAATGATTAAATAAATATTCACTGTTGGATTTTAATAACACTAAAAGCTATCCTTTGTAAATATACTGCCTGAAACATTTGTCAAAAATCTAAATGGGAGACTATGTGAAATAGAAATACCCTTTATACAGCCATCATGAAAGAAAAGAATTATTATATCATGAAATGTGCTAGTTAGCAACATTCTTTAAATAACATACAAATGACATTTTGGGTGCATTGTACTCTGAGGGAAAATGTTTACAAAGGCAAAAAAACAGAGATGGTTACGGACAATGGCAAAGCACATTTGATATTGTGTCCCAATATTTGAATTTTTACAATCATAAATGTACCAAATTAATTTACATATTTATGTTGCTATCCTAAGAACTTATTTTGTAAATAACTGTACTTGCACAAATATTTAAACCAATAAATATATTTCAACATTATGGTTCTCTAAAGGCAAAGCTAAGAAATTTGCATTAGAATTTCTTTATTTACTTATTCTATTCACACTTAAAGGGGAACTAAAGACAACATTATCCCAATAGACAGAGAATTCACCAAGATACAACAAGCTGTGTCTCACAGCTCCCATAGTTCACCTGTTTTTGTACAGGAATAAGTGTTCGCAGTACACTAAACTCTAGTTCACAGCGGATCAAAAGGAGGAAGCTGCAGCCTTTCCCCTAGCATCTGACATAATAGAGAATAGAATTGAGACCTGCCTCTATTAGGCACAGATCATATTACAGCAGATCCTGTCTCTCAGACACAGAAGAGATTAAAGAACAGTGTAGAATTATTTTTAAAAATGATCTATTCCCCCACACATTCCTTTTTACACAAAAAACAAAAGTAATCTTTGCAGTTTACTTCCAATTAAAGGACAAGTGCACTGTAAAATCAAGTTATGTTCATTTGGAAGCTGCAGCTTTAAAAATACTGTTGCCATATTTTTATTTACCTATGCCCCTCCAGAGCCTACCTTTGTGCCTTGAAAATTGCTGACATCTTGTTACTGGTTTGCTGAATGTTAAGCTCCGCCCCTCTGAGATTTCCTCTGCTATCGCCTGCTTGAGCCTCAAACGATAATGCCTGTGGGTTTCATGCACACGCACATGCACGGAACTCACAGACATTACTGTTTGAGGCTCAAGCAGGAGAGTGCACGGAACTCACAGGCATTACTGTTTGAGGCTCAAGCAGGAGAAAGCAGAGGAAATCTCAGAGGGGTGAAGCTTAATATTCAGCAAACCAGTAACAAGATGTAAACAACTTTCCAGGCTTTTCCAGAGCCTACAAAGGTAGGCTCTGGAGGGGCATAGTTAAAAAAAAGATGTCAATGGTATTTTTAAAGCTGCAGCTTTCAAATTAACATAACTTGATTTTAAAGTACACTTATCCTTTAAAAACTGAGGAGTATGTTTGTCTGGGATTTGAACCTGTAATTTCATGGGATGTGTGTTTCTAAAAGTGAAAGTAGAATCTTCATCATGTACCTTAATGCAAATTACTAAAGATATATCTTACAATGTATAGGTGTTTTGGGGAGAAAAAATTTCACATAAGCATAAAAAAAGTTTAATTCTCCTTTAAGTTCACCATACACTTAGCTGATCTTTGGTAAATCCTTATAGGATTTGCCTAATATTTGCAAGGTATATGGGGTGAAACCGACCAACCCAAATAAAATAAAATGCCTTTAAACTGCTGTCCTTGGCAATGCGGTTAGTTGGTATGGACCTAAAATTTCAGGCTACTTAAAGTAAAGGTAGCTGATGCAATTAGCCTGTGTATGGGTACCTGACTGACTGACCCCTACATAGACTATAGGAGGACAGTCAGGGTAGTGTATGCTGTTGCTACTGCATATTGCAGGCAGATTCATATTCAACAACAGTCTTGTGTGTATTGGGGTCTTTAGTCACTCTCAAACTCCAGTTGGTAATGCTATTAAAGCCTAAACTGGCTATGGGGCTCACACTCAAACTGATATCTTTAAAATTCAGCTACTCAATCCACTCCTTACCTAGATAATAACATAAACCTTGGTTGTCAGTCTGTTTTTTCCAGTTGCTAGCTGTACTCACAACCACAAGTACAACCAACCAGTACTGGATGTTTTAAACCCAGATATAGGTAAATATCCTGAACATACTGATGATTAACAAGGATTAGTACCCCTACACACAATGTAGAATGTATTCAATAGATTAACAAATAATTCCTGGACTGTCTATATGCTTATAGAGTGTACTTTTGTTTACACCTGAATCAGTTATTATAAATACTGTAACTATATAAAAAATATTTTTTTTTTTTAAAAATTAAATACATTTAGATACAGCAAGATGCTCCAAATCTTTTTCTGAATTTAAATCCGAGCTGTAGATTCTAATAAATCATCATTTTAAATCACAGCATTTACAGGGAAAGCAGAAGCAGAAATTATAATATGTGTCCCATCCCTGAGCTCTTACTAGGATCTTTGGCTGCTTGCCAGCACACTTTCTGCAGAGAAAAGAAAAAAGGGGGGAGGGAGGGGGAGATGTGTAAGTAGAGCAGTGTCCATGGTGAGGCTGTGCAGAGCTTATAAGTGTCACAGACACTACAAGAAGGCAGTGAGTAAGGAAAGGTTGGGGGAATTAGGAGCACTCACTAAACATTAATAATTTAATGATAAAACAAGCACAGACAAATATGTGAGTACCACCATTTTACTTGTCTCAAATTGTAGTTTCAGATAATGTAACGTTGTTTGAGTGAGTATAGTGACCCTTTAACTTACACCACACCTGGTCATTTTGCTTACACCCTTGGTAGACATGCTGTTCATTGTCTTAAGATGAGCAAAGCTGAGTTTGATCCAATTTCAATATTATATTGCTGCCTTCCCATTAATTATGGCACTATTCTAAACAATTAGCAAACACAGAACAATGATTGCAGACATTTTGAGAATATTTTCATATATTAACCTAAATTAGAAGGAACTATTATTGTTTCCCTTAAAGCATGAAATGTGCACTTCAAAGATACAAACAAATTGTTCAATTGTTCAATTGTGTGAAAACGGTAGTTTAGAAATGATCACATAAAGTTACTGAGATGTATGCACTTCACACAATCCTTCACATAATGTTTTTATGAATTAAAATAAAATGATTTTTCAGCTTCCACAATGAGAAACGTTCCTGTATTTGTCCCTTAACCTCTCTGGAATACTGGTGACCTAATCGCTTATTTGACATTGATCTTGGACCAGATCAGACTTTTTTTGTAAGGATTATATGAATTATGATAATATTACCAAATGTCAGTTTATGTTGTTCTTCATTTGATTTACCAGAATTTTCATTATATATGGCAGGTGCTGGAGTTTGGTCTGACTCAAGATGGTCATCAGGGATATGTCCCATTGGATAAAATGGTAAGTCTAAGTAATGAATCTATCTAGGGAAAATAACTGTGATGTTGATTTGGTCACTGGTCAGCCCATAGCCTTTCACTTGCACTGCTGTCACACATCTATTCATTAGAGCAGTTTACATCATTCAAGCAACTTAAATATCCCTGAGATAAACCAGACATGAAGATTTGCAACAGTAGCTTGAAACTGTACAGAGATAAGTCTTACTTACTTTTTTGGGGCAAGATGAACAAGTATTGCAAGAAAAAAAGTCTCTCTGCTTAATATAAACCTTAGGCCCAGTCTGCATCTGTCAATCAATCAATAAAGAAACCAGTAGTCTGCTGGCCCAAAAGTTGGCCAAAATTGACAGACAGATCCTATTATGAGAACACGTTGAAAGTTCAACTGGGGTCTGTTGGTTGTGCCACAAATTTCTGTTGATCATCTAAAATATTGCACAAGCCAGTTGACCAGACCAAAATATTGTCCTGTGTGTACTGGGCTCCAAGGTATGTGCAGATATGAGTCATCGCTCACCCATTCATTCAGCTTTCTCTTTATTGAGAACCACCATGCAAAATACTCCTATAAAGGCTGACAAATGCTACACTTCTGGTATTAAGGTGGCCATACACATACAAATCCAAATGAAACCCAAATGAGTATCAGCAAGGTGTGGAGAATGAAAATGATTGACAACAATGTGAAAAACTTCTGCCGTCAGCATCAATGTCAACTGTTTCTTAAGTAATATTTCTTTACTTAAATGTAAATGTAGCTGATACTTTGATTCCTGTGTATGAGCACACGGCACCGATACGGTACGGGGATCTGTTGGGGCTGGGTACACATGTATTTGGTCTCCTTAACACTTACAAAGCTTGTACATGCACTTTTATCTTTCTGAGATTTGGTACATCTAAAGTTAATAATGGGATTGGTTAAATAATGAAAAAGTAGAAATTAATTCAAAAAAACAAACTTATCAAATGTATCCATACATCACACTGACCTCAATTCATTTCCTTGTAGGCTCTGTCAAGAAATAATCCAATTTATCTTCACAAATAGTGATGTGCTGTAAAAAGACACACACAGATCAGAAATCCCAAAACTTTCCATTTCCATATACGCCATTAAATCAACTTAATCATTTCTAGATAAACACATAGAACTATTATAATGTCATTCCTTCCTTTTCTAGAGATGCACATGCCAGCAGCAATGTTTCTCCATTGATCTTTGGAGAATTATACTTATGAATTAACTGACTGCACAGGGCCCCCATCATCAATATAATATTTACGGCCGGGTTACTGCATAGGGACCCCCATCTTCAATATAATATTTACGGCCGGGTTACTGCATAGGCACCACCATCATCAATATAATATTTACGGCCGGGTTACTGCACAGGGACCCCCATCATGGTACATGTTGGGCGACCCTAGTATAAGCAGTGAGTATAATTCTCTTTTTCATAATCATGAAGATTTTATAATTGTATTTTTTTCATAGTTTGTATTATTAATTTGTTCAGAGAGATATAAGGCTTACCCCCCCCCCCCATTGTAGTCGAACAGGCAACCGAGATCGCACGACAGGCCGATACAAAGCATTGGTTGGCCGCAAATATTGTATGGAGTGTGCCCAGCCTTACTATTTACATTAACACCTTGGAATGTGCATTGATCTTTTTTTCCTTTGTTTGGCCAGATCAATAGCACTTCCACTTCATGTAATTTAAATTTTTTCCTAAAGACCATGTTCCACGCTGAAACAACAAAATATCAGTAGTTCCACATCAAAATTCCATCAGAAGATGGTGGATTTCCAAACACAGAACAAGGAGTTTTGACCCAAATCCAGGTTTAGGTAAGAACTCTGAAACATGCTCATCTGTTTTCTTCTTTCACTTCCATTATATAAACTCCAGATAAGCTTTATAAATTGAATATATAAAATGGTCCTATAGACTTAGACAATCTAAACTAAAAGTATATTTAGCTTTTTGACTGTGGCAAGCACATACAGGGAAATGTACATATATTGGCTAAAATTGGAGTTAAACCCACGCTTCCCGATGTAATATTAGTTTACCGTGTTTCCATGGCCTGCGCCATTTTGTATGGCACAGACACCTGATGTAAACAAACGTTGTTTAAATGATTGAATTACCTCCATGCTCCTTACCTTCCATGTGCCCATGATTCAGTAACTCACGCTAAGTAAGGAAGGAAGGAAAAGACTTCTTAAATATTTAGATAAGTATTACATAACTTCTTACATAAGCAGAAGATACATCTCCATGATAGTTACCAAGGTCCCTAAACATTTTCTAGAGACACTGTTCATGAAACAGCCACCTGCTTTCCAAAGACCATACCTACTTTTAAATATCACTTTCACCTTAAAATTCCTGGAAGGAGATATAAGTCTACCAGTCTTGTTCTTGTTCTTCTCGCTGCTCTTCCGGATCTTAGCTGTAAGTCCAAGCTGTAATTTTGACATCACACCCAATGAGCCATCTCCTTTACTGCTGCAGAAACTCAAGAAGAGTTTATAAAGCTGTGAAAGGAGACAGACACAAAGAGAAGAGGGGCTAGTACTCTAGAGACTAGTGTACATTCCACTGCTCAATGGGTGAGGTAGGTAAATAAATTACAGCTGCCTTATTGCTCGTAATACAGTTTTATATGCAGTCTATGGGGGCATTGCAGGGGTGAGAATGAGAATGAAGTTTAAAGGTCCCAGATTCTGGGACATTGTGTGTATTCATGTAAACTCCAACTTTCTTACAATAAAAAGGCTATTTTTATGTAACAGCATGAAATGCAAAGTAGAAATGTGCAGTTTTTTTAAATTAAACATTAAAATAAAATCCAATTATCAAAACTTTGTATTGTAAGCCCTGCAACAAGTAGATCTAGTACATATGTCCTATTGTTAAGGGTGCACAGATAATTCTTTATCAGTAATATACTAGCAGCATCATGTCATTACCCTTATTATCATGGTGGTAATTGCCTTAAGGAGTCTCGCTTTGAAGCCATGTTTACACATAAATCATCCTTAGCTTGTATCTGTCTAAGTGGGATAATTACTGTGGGTCCAAGGTGACTTGTCATCGTAGGTCTGCCTCCATACATACCTATCATTTCTCCAGTAAATTATGAGCAGTAATAAAGGCATAAATCTGGCCCAAGCTTACACCGCACTCTATAAAAGGGGACCCCACCTAGAAATTGCATTTAATGCACATCCTCTTTATAATAACTAATCATGCACACACGTCTCATGGATTAGTACAAAGTTAGTCCCACAAGGTAATAGCCAATCCTCAGTTTAAACTAGTAACCATATTATAGAAGAAGCAAGGATATGTGGCTTAAAAACATTCATTTATTTCATATATTTCTAAAAAAGTATTCACCAAAAAAGTGTACAGGACCCCAAAAACCCATAAACCTTTTAAACAATCCCCAATGAGCACCATTGAAAAAGCTCATTTACCGAAACGCGTATGGGGGGCTGGATCCCCCGTTTACCTTCACCATGTCTCCTGTACAGATAGCTCGATACTCTGCATTACTTTGTAATACCTCTGTGCATGAACTTTGACAGATTACTTTACTTCTAAGTATACTATTTTTGCTAAAAGTATGAAGCCACAGGTTACTACTGACTATGCATACATGTTGTTTGGTTATACCATCTGTGATGGAGGATTGTTTTAAAGGTTTATATGTTTTTAAGCCAAATATCCTTGTTTATATTTAATAAGTGCATCACAACACACCCTGATCCCATCACCATGGGGAATGACCATATGTAGACTACTGACATCACATGTGACCAAGGTCACATCAGAAAGGTCTCCCTCAAAAGCCTTTAGGTGTAAATAATAGGCCAGAGCAGGCTGTCATTCTAAAGGAATTTAAATGTCTGTTCACAGATCCACCCCATTGATAAGGCCATGTGCTATTTAGAGTCAAGAGTCTTTTTCAAAGACAAAATAGGGCTATTTGGTAGCTGGTGATGCGTCCCATTAGCCCCAAGTTGACCAAGAAGTTCAGACATTGGGTAGCTACACAAAATCAATTTAGGACATTTGGAGCTGAGAGAAATTTAATGGACTGTATGGACTATGGCTTGATGAGGTGTTGTGTCAGTTTTAATATTAATTTTAGAGTTGATCTTGTAGGATGCAATGATTCCTCCATTTATGATACATATGTTTTTTGTGCAAATGCTCAAGTTTGAGCTCCGTTTGGAATGTTAGGTCACACACAACAATAAGGGGATGTTATATCGTATGGTTCCGATGTGTGCTTGCTCCTTGAGGGGCTATGGTGCTTACCGGGTGTATGTTCAGTTATTTACGTTACACTGTGAAATAAGTGAACCTGAATGTTGTTATGAATGGCTGAGTGACGTGGGTGACCAGCTGATTGGGTTGGAGGCAATGCGGAAGTTGTTCATTCCACCAGGTTGCTTCCTCTTGGTGGCCTGCTTTAAGAACTTTTATTGAGTATAATTCTCAAAGGTATAGGGAAGAAGGTGTTAAATCTATTGAATACAAGTGCACAATAGTGTGCAGTTTATAGTCATTTTTCAAACACAAATTTTGCAGAAAAAAACCCAGCTCCATAATGTTTTCTATTAATCTGAAAAGTTAATGTACTGCTTAAAAGTAGCTGCCCCCTTCCACTGCTCAATGAGCATTTTATAACCTTGAGCATGTGCAGAGGTAGCAGCAGGGAAAAGTGCAGTCAATCAATGGCTGTGATGACAGCAGTCACAGCCTTGATTGACTGCATGGAGGGAGGGGTCAGCTTATTCTTCCGGAATGGGGACAATAATTAGCCTTAATTATCTGGTTACAAATGCATATAACAAACCGAGAAAAATAGCAGTTGGGTTGCGGGCAGATAACCGACAAGTGACCAGTTTTTAGTTTTAAGTGTGGACATGCTCTTTACATTATGAGAAATTTGAAAGGGTTAACTGCATTACAAAAAAAGAAAATCAAAAGCTGTGATGAATGAATCAAATGTATGTATTCTACCCCTTGGTGTTTGTGTTTTCCTTATATGTGTATTCAATGTTTAATGTATTTTTTCCATACAGGTTTCATCCTTCTTTGGTATATATTAGGCAGCCTGCCATAGGTGAGAGTGAAGATTTCAAAGATCTGTCAGGACTAATAGAAACATTTAGGGCCCTTTTTAAAGGTTTGTTAAGTTTCTCGCCACCGTTATCCCCTTCTTCTTGCCAAATTTACTGTATAAAGCGGCGATAACCAAAGGGGAAAAGTCATTGCTGCCACCTTTATTGTGTTTTATTGTGTTCAGCCTTAACACAATTGTCAGTGAACATCGCCGATACTACTGCCACACATCGCCGCATCAACACCTTTAACGGTGAAACAAGCGCTTTTCTAAATGCGGCTAAAAAAGAGTTCTTTGCCATTGCGATGTCCTGTGATAGCAAAATGGCAAAATAGCAATTGATTATAAATATGCCCCTTAGAGTTACCTAGGCCATGTACAATAAACAATTCATTGCCTCACCATCGGATACGCTGAAATTGCAACAGGCAACACAGCTGAAATACTGTAAATAACGATAAGTCATTTATCCATCTTGCACACATGATATGCTTCCATTTCATTAGACATCATAGTGCAAAATTAAGGAAAATTGTGTCTGTGAGGCTTTGTGAGCACATTATACTCAGTAGCTATGAAGCCTAGGATGTACTGGGGCTTACAGGATCAATAGCCCTAATTACACATACATTACTTTTTAAATAGACAGCACTTCATCCGCTCATACCATAAAATTAGATTCCCAAATAAAATAAGCAAGAACTATATTTTGAAATTGTCTTAACCCCTAAGGGGAAAAATCTGTTATTGTGAGTAAATTATTATATGGCTTGGCTAAGGTATTAGTTATATTTTTCTATATACACGTACAGTATTTTTAATATTGTCTGTTATTTGTACTGTATATCCATTGCATTGCTGAGATATTATTATACTTGTGCAGTAACTGACTGCTTTCTGGCAGAAACTGAGTTTGAAACTAAGTTTCAAGCCCCCCTCTCTCTCACTAAATGAGCTATATATGTAGTAGTGTTTGTGCGTGTGAGTGGGGCACAATGATTTATCTTTTATTGCCTTTAATGACCTTCTATGTCATATTACCTTGGCAATCACTTGAAATCTCCATTCTCCCCTATTACATCCTTTATGATGTGGGAGAGAAGTATTTTGTGCTCTCAGGCAAATTCATCTCCAAGGTTTAATTCTTTCTTCCAAAATTTGCTGTAATACAGATGATAAGTTACATTGAAACCAGTGAGGTTGGTAGTGCACAAATCAAGGATGAAACATTTTTAAGACAACCAAAAATACTTCTCACATGTTTAGATCTTTTTGCAGTTTTCTACTTCTTTGTCTGGTTTGTCTTTGACCCCCAACAAATTCATATTTAGACTAAACCATTCTTGTTATTATTTTTAAATTATAATTGTATTAAAGGGCATGTACAGTGAAAGTAATGTAGAAAATACATGTATATAATAGTGTAGTAAGAGTAAGAGAGTAAATAACCGAGAAAGATAATGACATTATTTAGGATTTACAGAAATATTGTAAAGACTTGCTTTTTGCAACTTGCAATGTGCGGGACATTGACTCTTACTGACCTGCTTGGAGATAACCCTCAAATCACACCTCACATACTGTAAGGGGCCACATTGATAAATGCGTGGTATCATTATTTTGAGATATCACACCTTTACTGGTGGTTAAAGGGAATGTCCACCTCCAAAACTAAAATCTGCACCAGTGCTAGCCCCACTGTGTAGTGTTAAAAAAAAAACTTTCTCCTTCAGTGTCTGCTGAAAGTCCCTAAAAAATGAAGAGTAGAAGCTGTCTGTGTGTCATCCGGTGCCTGTTGCTACTTTGTCCTGTCGGAGGACTCTAGGATGCGCAGGGGAACTCTCTCTCCAACCCTGGAGCTCTCCCTCCAACCCTCCGGATTCTTCCACACTACATTCCCCTTTAGAAACAAATATGTAGTGAAGGGTGCTCCCCCCCAACCCAAAGCACTAGGGTTTTAAAAAAAAAGGACAGAAATAGACTTACCGGACACCATTCCCCCGGGTTCTCTCAATATCTCAGCCAATCACTGACTGCAGCCATTCTGGGAACTGAAGATCAGTAGAGGCAGAGAGAGCGAAGGTCGATTTCTGTCATTCTTTTAATGTTAAATCCCTAGTGGAGGGGGGGGGGGTTCCCCTACACTAGAGCAAAATTTTATTATTTGGTGATACCCTTTAAATTGCAAATCGCAAATTTATTACCTCAATCGTAAATGTATGATATGGGTCAAACAATTACAATTGTGATAGAAAATTTAAGACCCTGATCGTAACAGTCAATACAATACAGTATTTTGCTACTGCAAGCTATTGTGCAAACAAAGGTTCATATATTTACGACCATTTTACGATAATATGGCTCAAGATGTGCAGAAGGGAGCACCTCAGAAATTAAAAGTTGCGAAAGTTAATAGTTTAAAACATTTCTGTTATTTTGAAGAATGCCATTGTCTTTTTTAACTATAAACATCCCTTACTACACTATTTAACTGTACATACCCTTTAAGTTATTTTTACAATATTTCATGCAAAGAAATTTAGCAAAATGTTCATACATAAACGGTGTAAGGAAGACCTGGAATTCTTAAAAACATACAAGGTTATTCAATAAAAGTTCTTATCGTTAAAAATGGTGCTAATTTTTCCCCAACCAATCAGATGTTAGCTTTCAAATGTTAAATAAGATCTGATTGGTTGGGGCAAAATTAGCACCATTTTAAATGATTATTTATTGAATCTCCCTGATAGTTTAAAATGGTTTTAGCTACTGTACATTTACATTATTCTAACATTTCCAAGTGATCCTAACCTTTAACTGAAAAATAAATTGACCTTTCTAGATATGATATTATAGTAAAATTTTTGCAGGTTGATTTAAAGTTTTACTCTTTTTCTTATAAATAAAGATATTTATAAAGAATAAATTATAAATCTCTGGCTATGTAGGAGTTCAGCATTGGGTGAAAGTGTACTTAACTACACTAAATGAACTTGAAAGAGTTCAGAGAAGGCCAACTAAGCTTATTAAGAGCATGGAATTTTTAAATTATGTTTGATTTGGAGCATTAAAGGACTCATTGTTAATGTGTGTAAATACCCTGTGCATCCGAGGTTACTATGGGGATTACTTTTTGCCAGAACAGACTTAACAGGGACATTTTTTGTATCTTGTATGAAATATCCTAAAACAAAGGGAATCCTATTACACATTAAAAATCTGCCTGTGGAGGAAAGTAACTATTAATATTCTGGTAAAACTTTTAATTCGATTAGATTCTATCTTAGAATAAACACTAAACATGTTGAAGGATATTGATCTATGACATGCTTGGGGACCTTATGAAATGTCCCTTGCAATTGTTTGTTTTAGCCTTTTCCGGAACAGAAATTCTAAAATTTGTGTTGGACCAAACTGAATTGGTTCTTGTAATTGTCATGTTACTGTATTAGATAAATAAGATTATATATATATATATATATATATATATATATATATGGATATACTGTATATAGAGTAAATTCACTTAATGGATAAGCAGTTAAAAGTCTTAATCAGTATGGGATTCCATTGTTATTGAGATGCACTATGTATGGGTTAAATTGTGTCTTGCCTTTTTTCAGGTGAAAGTTGGCTATTTTTAAAAGTAAAACAGCGAGGGGGAGATTTACCCAGAGACGCTATCACTCTGCGTAAATCTCCCACCGTGGATTTAATATCCGATTTGCGGCTGTGAGTACATTCCAAGCACCCAATGCAATGAAGGCGTTAAAGTTGTGCTTACTGATATTGAATCTGTTAACATGACTTTAACACCTTAAAACTGCACTGCGAATTTGGGTAAGTGAGCCCCAAAGTATATTTGGCAATTAAAAAAAAAGCAGTAAAGAAGGAAAAGAAGTCTCATCTGCAGGTTAGGAAAGGTTTCTTTATAATGAGAATGGTGAAGCTGTTAACCTGTATTCCAGCAGATGTGGTGATGGCAAGTTCATTGAAACGAAACAGCACTTAAACCATCTCTGGGTGCTGACTCCTTCAGGCACCCCCCCCTCACTGGGATACAAAATATCAAGTAAAAAAAAAAATCAAGGGTCGCACTCCAACCGAAAATGTCCAGATTTATTAGTGACCACAAATCAGAAAATACACAATGTTTCAGGGGGTACAATGTGCCCCCTTCCCCAGGTGATCAACGTGGGTGTTTTTTGTGATACATGTGAAGGGTTACAGTTGCGCTAACTGATATTGACTTTAACCCCATAATAGAGCACTGTGGCTCTGGGTAAATTTGCCTTTTAGGGGCTGATCTAATAAGAGTTTGCCCATGGTATTGCTGCAAATAAGTATTATGGGCAAACCATTGCACCTATAATTGCATCAGCCCCTAAGCTGTGTTGCAGGCTTTCATCTGTCCAGTTTCAGGTGCAGAGATTGAATTCTCTAGAATGTAGAATGTAACATTAATTTATACCAGCAGTTTTCTTCTCCTTTAATTCACCATTACATACTATTGTCAGGATCTGGGCATCAAGCCTACTCTATAGAAAATGGCAGCAATGCTCATATTAAAAAAATATTCTTCACATCTGATTTGGAGTTACATTTTCCCCTTTACTTTCCTTATATAACACAAGGAGCTGCCAAACAAATGTAACATGTTATTACTTTTGTTCAGAGGGAAAAAATGGCGGCTTATGTAGTACTGCATGACAACATCATTTGTTTAACGCACTAACTTGTAAAACCGAAGAGTGGCTAATAAATGAAATGTGATGTTTATGAATACTTTGTATTTTAGGAAACTTCATGATTTAGGAATTCCCTGTACAGACTCAGCTTGCTGTGGACCTTGTAAGCCTTTGATTCACACATCAATAACAAGTAATATGTATACATCATATATTATTAATATGAGACAGACATGCTGTATAGTTATTTTTAAAGGAAATATATGATATATGATTCTCTGTTACTGGACTCTATCTGTTCCCATCAAACTTTCGGAAACAATGAAGTCATTGAATTATGAACTTAAATTAAGTTTGCCCAATTCTACTACTAGTTCAGCCAGTAAAAGCCTAGCCAATATGACATAGATATGGAAATAGCATTGCATTCATTTAACACTTTGTAACCCCTTTGAATTAATATTATCTACATTCAACTGGACTTGTTTAGTAATTAAAGACATTTCTCTACTCTTCAAGTGGCTACTTCAGTGGAAATGAGTGTTAGAGACATTCAGCAGCATATATAGAGCTTTATCCTTGTGAAAGTCCCTACCACTCACTGGAACAGAGGAAACCATTTGGACGAGTGGTGAAACATATCCTAATATTAGTTGATATGTAATGACTTGAATGACTGAAAACTTTCATAGATAAGTTGTATCTCTGTAACATACTGTACACGTGTGCAGCTGAACATGCTTGGAGAAATTCCTATGCAAAGGCTGACTTTGTCCATTACAAGTTCATGCATGCAGCATGCTTTGGCTCTGGGCTCCTGTTAGCAAAACAAAACTACTGCCAAAAACTTATAAATAACAACAAATCGAACCCACGTCGCCTGTTCTCAATCTTCAACTCCCTTCTGTGCCCCTCGCCTGCTGACTCTCTCCTTTCACTCTCCCTAGGACTTTGCGCATTACTTCCAACATAAAGTGCCAACATAAAGAGTCCACCCGCATGCAAATCTTTAGTCCTAGGGATGTGTCAGATTATGTTGCCCTCACTTCCCTCTGCTACTCTTGGATCTTTTACTGCTGTGACCCATTCAGAAGACTCTCGCCTGCTTCTATCATGTCCGCTCATGACCTGTCCTCTTGAACCCATGTCCTCTGTATTACTGAAGCTCTGTAATCATGTGCTTACCCCTATACTAACCCACATATTCAATGCCTCCCTTACATCTGGAATTTTCCTTTTATCTTTAAGCATGCCCATGTTAAAACTATACTAAGCTCATGCTTCTCACAGCAGCTTTACTGGCTCGCTAGACCCCTTTGCTTAGCTAACTACCTCCATTCCTTCTCTCTTACCTTTCTTACCGATAGCCTCGAAACTGCTGGAATGATTAGTCTTCTCCCGTATCACTAACTACCTTCATGCTCATAACCTACTGGATCCTTTGTAATCTGGATTCCGTCCTACACATTCCACTGGGACGGCTCTGTAAAAGGTTGTGAATAATCTTCAGGTTGCAGTGGTCACTTTTCTATTCTTATCCTTCTTGACCTCCCCTCTGCTTTTGACACAGTTGATCATTCCCTCCTAATGCAGATACTTCACTTCTTGGGAATGGAGTGTAATCCTGGTTTCTATCCTATATCTCTAACCAAACTTACTCTGTATCTTGTGCTAATAACACCTCCAGTTCCTTAGTGTGGGGCTGCCACAGGGGTCTGTACTTGGACCCTTGTTGTTCTCCCTCTACACTATTTCCTTGGGAGATGTCATTAGTTCTTTTGGCTTCAAGAATCACTTTTATGCAGATGACACACAAATCTACTTGTCCACCCCTGCGTTAACTCCTGACATCCAATCACGTGTCTCCGACTGTCTCCTTGCCATCTCCTCCTTAATGTTGTGATGCTACCTCAAATTAAAGGACAACTAAAGCCTCAGAACAACACTGAACCAGAAGGCAGAACACCTTGATATAAAGCCAGTAATCAGTGTCTTACCTCTCATTTTGATATGAGTGCTGGGAAATTTACCTAAATAATATATGGTTTTTGCTTAACATCACAGCATTCTAATGTCACACAGTCTGGTCAACGACCATTATGTTCTGCCCATGCTCAGTCCTTAGCTATGGCAGAAATTGTTACAGTTGGTCACACCCATTAATAATCTATAGCCAATACATTTACAGGACAGATAAAGCAAGAAAGCATGTGACTTAGGTCAGGAGGTGTGGCCTGGCACTGCACAAACACACAGATACTTCATCCAGTTCTTAACAGGCTTACATTTACTATAATACGATTTACTGAAATTATATTTTATAGCTTATTGATGTTCTTAGGGGGGTTATTTTCAGATTCTGGAGTATAGAAAATTGGGCTTAGTTTTCCTTTAAATCTTTCTAAAACTGAATTGATTATTTTCATACCTAAATCTGGTCCTGTCCCATCTTTCTCTATTTCTGTTGATAATACCCCCATTTACCCTAACCAATCGGCACGCTGCCTAGGGGTAATTATTGACTCCTCTATCTCATTTTTTAACCACATTGCTAAAATCTGCCATTTTTTCCTTTGGAATATGGTGAAAATCTGCAGGTTCCTTTCTCTCTCGACTACCACTATGCTTATGCATGCTCTCTCATCCTGTCATGCCTGGACTATTGTAATCTACTACTTACTGGTCTTCCTGCTTCCCACCTCTCTCCCCTTCAGTCTATACTAAACTCTGCTTCACGTATTGTTTTGCTCTCTATTAAACAGGATCCCAAATCTCCTCTGTACCGGACAACAACCTGGCTCCCCGTTAAACAGCTCATTGTATACAAAATCATTCTCCTAACATTTAAATCCCTTCACTCTGCTGTTCCTACTTTTATTGAATAACCTTGAAAGTCTTTTAATGTTTCTAGAGTTCAGAGATAAATGTAGTAAATAAAAGCTGCTAAGCCCGAGAAAAGGAAAACAATCCCGGGGCAGGTTATGAAAATAGGCAGGGCTATTCACAAGGATGAATTACACTTCTAAAACTCTCTGTGTGTCCATAGAGGGCGGCCATGTTATTAATATGATTCTGATACGCATCTATAAGGCAAGTTAATGGGAATACAAATAAAAAAATGTTTTCTTTATTCTTAATAATCTTGAATGGTGTAGGCCGAGTCGTGGGAATATGAAATCCTATATTCAAGGTCAAACAGAATTCATTTAAACCTTCCGAATATATTTTTCTTTAACCTTGTTCATGTATTCGCCTACCCAATAGCATACGGTAGCCCGTTTCTCTTAAAAGGAAATAGGGTAGCCCGTGATTGAAATGAGATTGAAGTGTAAGCTGGAAATGCTGGGACTGGTAGTTTTCAAAGGTTGGCCATCTGGTGGCTGGAAATTCACATTATATTATGTTTTTTTGTTTTTATTCTGTATAAAATGGTCCTGGGAACATTTGAATAAAATCCTATGTTAAAAAATGTTCAGTTTTATGTGCCACAGGGAGCACTGGAAAGGGTTAAAGGCCATATCAGCCCCCAAACCCTGAAACAGACATTCTCTTTCCTGCTTCTACAAGTAGTTAAGCAGGTTGTGGATCTCCTGGCTCTTCCATGAAGACTCAGTCGTGAAGGTGATGTCATCAAGGGTATTCCTCTTCTGAGCATGTGCAAAGCTATCTGAGCTCACACAGTGTTCAGAGTGGGCACAAGGGGTCCTTCAGACATCAGCCTAAATTACAGCTTGTAATAGCAGGAGTTTAATAACTACAGTTTCAGTGCTTGGAGCGGTGCTCTATTGAGAGAAGATTTCTGTTACAAAGTGTAAGCCCCCAAAATGTTATGAATTAAATAAATTCTATTATTTTTTTGTGTAAATGATTAAATAAATATTCACTGTTGGATTTTAATAACACTAAAAGCTATCCTTTGTAAATATACTGCCTGAAACATTTGTCAAAAATCTAAATGGGAGACTATGTGAAATAGAAATACCCTTTATACAGCCATCATGAAAGAAAAGAATTATTATATCATGAAATGTGCTAGTTAGCAACATTCTTTAAATAACATACAAATGACATTTTGGGTGCATTGTACTCTGAGGGAAAATGTTTACAAAGGCAAAAAAACAGAGATGGTTACGGACAATGGCAAAGCACATTTGATATTGTGTCCCAATATTTGAATTTTTACAATCATAAATGTACCAAATTAATTTACATATTTATGTTGCTATCCTAAGAACTTATTTTGTAAATAACTGTACTTGCACAAATATTTAAACCAATAAATATATTTCAACATTATGGTTCTCTAAAGGCAAAGCTAAGAAATTTGCATTAGAATTTCTTTATTTACTTATTCTATTCACACTTAAAGGGGAACTAAAGACAACATTATCCCAATAGACAGAGAATTCACCAAGATACAACAAGCTGTGTCTCACAGCTCCCATAGTCCACCTGTTTTTGTACAGGAATAAGTGTTCGCAGTACACTAAACTCTAGTTCACAGCGGATCAAAAGGAGGAAGCTGCAGCCTTTCCCCTAGCATCTGACATTATAGAGAATAGAATTGAGACCTGCCTCTATTAGGCACAGATCATATTACAGCAGATCCTGTCTCTCAGACACAGAAGAGATTAAAGAACAGTGTAGAATTATTTTTAAAAATGATCTATTCCCCCACACATTCCTTTTTACACAAAAAACAAAAGTAATCTTTGCAGTTTACTTCCAATTAAAGGACAAGTGCACTGTAAAATCAAGTTATGTTCATTTGGAAGCTGCAGCTTTAAAAATACTGTTGCCATATTTTTATTTACCTATGCCCCTCCAGAGCCTACCTTTGTGCCTTGAAAATTGCTGACATCTTGTTACTGGTTTGCTGAATGTTAAGCTCCGCCCCTCTGAGATTTCCTCTGCTATCGCCTGCTTGAGCCTCAAACGATAATGCCTGTGAGTTTAATGCACACGCACATGCACGGAACTCACAGACATTACTGTTTGAGGCTCAAGCAGGAGAGTGCACGGAACTCACAGGCATTACTGTTTGAGGCTCAAGCAGGAGAAAGCAGAGGAAATCTCAGAGGGGTGAAGCTTAATAAAATTAAATTCAGCAAACCAGTAACAAGATGTAAACAACTTTCCAGGCTTTTCCAGAGCCTACAAAGGTAGGCTCTGGAGGGGCATAGTTAAAAAAAAGATGTCAATGGTATTTTTAAAGCTGCAGCTTTCAAATTAACATAACTTGATTTTAAAGTACACTTATCCTTTAAAAACTGAGGAGTATGTTTGTCTGGGATTTGAACCTGTAATTTCATGGGATGTGTGTTTCTAAAAGTGAAAGTAGAATCTTCATCATGTACCTTAATGCAAATTACTAAAGATATATCTTACAATGTATAGGTGTTTTGGGGAGAAAAAATTTCACATAAGCATAAAAAAAGTTTAATTCTCCTTTAAGCTCACCATACACTTAGCTGATCTTTGGTAAATCCTTATAGGATTTGCCTAATATTTGCAAGGTATATGGGGTGAAACCAACCAACCCGAATAAAATAAAATGCCTTTAAACTGCTGTCCTTGGCAATGCGGTTAGTTGGTATGGGCCTAAAATTTCAGGCTACTTAAAGTAAAGGTAGCTGATGCAATTAGCCTGTGTATGGGTACCTGACTGACTGACCCCTACATAGACTATAGGAGGACAGTCAGGGTAGTGTATGCTGTTGCTACTGCATATTGCAGGCAGATTCATATTCAACAACAGTCTTGTGTGTATTGGGGTCTTTAGTCACTCTCAAACTCCAGTTGGTAATGCTATTAAAGCCTAAACTGGCTATGGGGCTCACACTCAAACTGATATCTTTAAAATTCAGCTACTCAATCCACTCCTTACCTAGATAATAACATAAACCTTGGTTGTCAGTCTGTTTTTTCCAGTTGCTAGCTGTACTCACAACCACAAGTACAACCAACCAGTACTGGATGTTTTAAACCCAGATATAGGTAAATATCCTGAACATACTGATGATTAACAAGGATTAGTACCCCTACACACAATGTAGAATGTATTCAATAGATTAACAAATAATTCCTGGACTGTCTATATGCTTGTAGAGTGTACTTTTGTTTACACCTGAATCAGTTATTATAAATACTGTAACTATATAAAAAGTAATTTTATTTTTTTTAAAAATTAAATACATTTAGATACAGCAAGATGCTCCAAATCTTTTTCTGAATTTAAATCTGAGCTGTAGATTCTAATAAATCATCATTTTAAATCACAGCATTTACAGGGAAAGCAGAAGCAGAAATTATAATATGTGTCCCATCCCTGAGCTCTTACTAGGATCTTTGGCTGCTTGCCAGCACACTTTCTGCAGAGAAAAGAAAAAAGGGGGGAGGGAGGGGGAGATGTGTAAGTAGAGCAGTGTCCATGGTGAGGCTGTGCAGAGCTTATAAGTGTCACAGACACTACAAGAAGGCAGTGAGTAAGGAAAGGTTGGGGGAATTAGGAGCACTCACTAAACATTAATAATTTAATGATAAAACAAGCACAGACAAATATGTGAGTACCACCATTTTACTTGTCTCAAATTGTAGTTTCAGATAATGTAACGTTGTTTGAGTGAGTATAGTGACCCTTTAACTTACACCACAGCTGGTCATTTTGCTTACACCCCTGGTAGACATGCTGTTCATTGTCTTAAGATGAGCAAAGCTGAGTTTGATCCAATTTCAATATTATATTGCTGCCTTCCCATTTATTATGGCACTATTCTAAACAATTAGCAAACACAGAACAATGATTGCAGACATTTTGAGAATATTTTCATATATTAACCTAAATTAGAAGGAACTATTATTGTTTCCCTTAAAGCATGAAATGTGCACTTCAAAGATACAAACAAATTGTTCAATTGTTCAATTGTGTGAAAACGGTAGTTTAGAAATGATCACATAAAGTTACTGAGATGTATGCACTTCACACAATCCTTCACATAATGTTTTTATGAATTAAAATAAAATGATTTTTCAGCTTCCACAATGAGAAACGTTCCTGTATTTGTCCCTTAACCTCTCTGGAATACTGGTGACCTAATCGCTTATTTGACATTGATCTTGGACCAGATCAGACTTTTTTTGTAAGGATTATATGAATTATGATAATATTACCAAATGTCAGTTTATGTTGTTCTTCATTTGATTTACCAGAATTTTCATTATATATGGCAGGTGCTGGAGTTTGGTCTGACTCAAGATGGTCATCAGGGATATGTCCCATTGGATAAAATGGTAAGTCTAAGTAATGAATCTATCTAGGGAAAATAACTGTGATGTTGATTTGGTCACTGGTCAGCCCATAGCCTTTCACTTGCACTGCTGTCACACATCTATTCATTAGAGCAGTTTACATCATTCAAGCAACTTAAATATCCCTGAGATAAACCAGACATGAAGATTTGCAACAGTAGCTTGAAACTGTACAGAGATAAGTCTTACTTACTTTTTTGGGGCAAGATGAACAAGTATTGCAAGAAAAAAAGTCTCTCTGCTTAATATAAACCTTAGGCCCAGTCTGCATCTGTCAATCAATCAATAAAGAAACCAGTAGTCTGCTGGCCCAAAAGTTGGCCAAAATTGACAGACAGATCCTATTATGAGAACACGTTGAAAGTTCAACTGGGGTCTGTTGGTTGTGCCACAAATTTCTGTTGATCATCTAAAATATTGCACAAGCCAGTTGACCAGACCAAAATATTGTCCTGTGTGTACTGGGCTCCAAGGTATGTGCAGATATGAGTCATCGCTCACCCATTCATTCAGCTTTCTCTTTATTGAGAACCACCATGCAAAATACTCCTATAAAGGCTGACAAATGCTACACTTCTGGTATTAAGGTGGCCATACACATACAAATCCAAATGAAACCCAAATGAGTATCAGCAAGGTGTGGAGAATGAAAATGATTGACAACGATGTGAAAAACTTCTGCCGTCAGCATCAATGTCAACTGTTTCTTAAGTAATATTTCTTTACTTAAATGTAAATGGAGCTGATACTTTGATTCCTGTGTATGAGCACACGGCACCGATACGGTACGGGGATCTGTTGGGGCTGGGTACACATGTATTTGGTCTCCTTAACACTTACAAAGCTTGTACATGCACTTTTATCTTTCTGAGATTTGGTACATCTAAAGTTAATAATGGGATTGGTTAAATAATGAAAAAGTAGAAATTCATTCAAAAAAACAAACTTATCAAATGTATCCATACATCACACTGACCTTAATTCATTTCCTTGTAGGCTCTGTCAAGAAATAATCCAATTTATCTTCACAAATAGTGATGTGCTGTAAAAAGACACACAGATCAGAAATCCCAAAACTTTCCATTTCCATATACGCCATTAAATCAACTTAATCATTTCTAGATAAACACATAGAACTATTATAATGTCATTCCTTCCTTTTCTAGAGATGCACATGCCAGCAGCAATGTTTCTCCATTGATCTTTGGAGAATTATACTTATGAATTAACTGACTGCACAGGGCCCCCATCATCAATATAATATTTACGGCCAGGTTACTGCATAGGGACCCCCATCTTCAATATAATATTTACGGCCGGGTTACTGCATAGGCACCACCATCATCAATATAATATTTACGGCCGGGTTACTGCACAGGGACCCCCATCATGGTACATGTTGGGCGACCCTTGTATAAGCAGTGAGTATAATTCTCTTTTTCATAATCATGAAGATTTTATAATTGTATTTTTTTCATAGTTTGTATTATTAATTTGTTCAGAGAGATATAAGGCTTACCCCCCCCCCCATTGTAGTCGAACAGGCAACTGAGATCGCACGACAGGCCGATACAAAGCATTGGTTGGCCGCAAATATTGTATGGAGTGTACCCAGCCTTACTATTTACATTAACACCTTGGAATGTGCATTGATCTTTTTTTCCTTTGTTTGGCCAGATCAATAGCACTTCCACTTCATGTAATTTAAAATTTTTCCTAAAGACCATGTTCCACGCTGAAACAACAAAATATCAGTAGTTCCACATCAAAATTCCATCAGAAGATGGTGGATTTCCAAACACAGAACAAGGAGTTTCGACCCAAATCCAGGTTTAGGTAAGAACTCTGAAACATGCTCATCTGTTTTCTTCTTTCACTTCCATTATATAAACTCCAGATAAGCTTTATAAATTGAATATATAAAATGGTCCTATAGACTTAGACAATCTAAACTAAAAGTATATTTAGCTTTTTGACTGTGGCAAGCACATACAGGGAAATGTACATATATTGGCTAAAATTGGAGTTAAACCCAAGCTTCCCGATGTAATATTAGTTTACCGTGTTTCCATGGCCTGCGCCATTTTGTATGGCACAGACACCTGATGTAAACAAACGTTGTTTAAATGATTGAATTACCTCCATGCTCCTTACCTTCCATGTGCCCATGATTCAGTAACTCACGCTAAGTAAGGAAGGAAGGAAAAGACTTCTTAAATATTTAGATTACATAACTTCTTACATAAGCAGAAGATACATCTCCATGATAGTTACCAAGGTCCCTAAACATTTTCTAGAGACACTGTTCATGAAACAGCCACCTGCTTTCCAAAGACCATACCTACTTTTAAATATCACTTTCACCTTAAAATTCCTGGAAGGAGATATAAGTCTACCAGTCTTGTTCTTGTTCTTCTCGCTGCTCTTCCGGATCTTAGCTGTAAGTCCAAGCTGTAATTTTGACATCACACCCAATGAGCCATCTCCTTTACTGCTGCAGAAACTCAAGAAGAGTTTATAAAGCTGTGAAAGGAGACGGACACAAAGAGAAGAGGGGCTAGTACTCTAGAGACTAGTGTACATTCCACTGCTCAATGGGTGAGGTAGGTAAATAAATTACAGCTGCCTTATTGCTCGTAATACAGTTTTATATGCAGTCTTTGGGGGCATTGCAGGGGTGAGAATGAGAATGAAGTTTAAAGGTCCCAGATTCTGGGACATTGTGTGTATTCATGTAAACTCCAACTTTCTTACAATAAAAAGGCTATTTTTATGTAACAGCATGAAATGCAAAGTAGAAATGTGCAGTTTTTTTAAATTAAACATTAAAATAAAATCCAATTATCAAAACTTTGTATTGTAAGCCCTGCAACAAGTAGATCTAGTACATATGTCCTATTGTTAAGGGTGCACAGATAATTCTTTATCAGTAATATACTAGCAGCATCATGTCATTACCCTTATTATCATGGTGGTAATTGCCTTAAGGAGTCTCGCTTTGAAGCCATGTTTACACATAAATCATCCTTAGCTTGTATCTGTCTAAGTGGGATAATTACTGTGGGTCCAAGGTGACTTGTCATCGTAGGTCTGCCTCCATACATAACATACAACCTATCATTTCTCCAGTAAATTATGAGCAGTAATAAAGGCATAAATCTGGCCCAAGCTTACACCGCACTCTATAAAAGGGGACCCCACCTAGAAATTGCATTTAATGCACATCCTCTTTATAATAACTAATCATGCACACACGTCTCATGGATTAGTACAAAGTTAGTCCCACAAGGTAATAGCCAATCCTCAGTTTAAACTAGTAACCATATTATAGAAGAAGCAAGGATATGTGGCTTAAAAACATTCATTTATTTCATATATTTCTAAAAAAGTATTCACCAAAAAAGTGTACAGGACCCCAAAAACCCATAAACCTTTTAAACAATCCCCAATGAGCACCATTGAAAAAGCTCATTTACCGAAACGCGTATGGGGGGCTGGATCCCCCGTTTACCTTCACCATGTCTCTGGTCTCCTGTACAGATAGCTCGATACTCTGCATTACTTTGTAATACCTCTGTGCATGAACTTTGACAGATTACTTTACTTCTAAGTATACTATTTTTGCTAAAAGTATGAAGCCACAGGTTACTACTGACTATGCATACATGTTGTTTGGTTATACCATCTGTGATGGAGGATTGTTTTAAAGGTTTATATGTTTTTAAGCCAAATATCCTTGTTTATACTTAATAAGTGCATCACAACACACCCTGATCCCATCACCATGGGGAATGACCATATATAGACTACTGACATCACATGTGACCAAGGTCACATCAGAAAGGTCTCCCTCAAAAGCCTTTAGGTGTAAATAATAGGCCAGAGCAGGCTGTCATTCTAAAGGAATTTAAATGTCTGTTCACAGATCCACCCCATTGATAAGGCCATGTGCTATTTAGAGTCAAGAGTCTTTTTCAAAGACAAAATAGGGCTATTTGGTAGCTGGTGATGCGTCCCATTAGCCCCAAGTTGACCAAGAAGTTCAGACATTGGGTAGCTACACAAAATCAATTTAGGACATTTGGAGCTGAGAGAAATTTAATGGACTGTATGGACTATGGCTTGATGAGGTGTTGTGTCAGTTTTAATATTAATTTTAGAGTTGATCTTGTAGGATGCAATGATTCCTCCATTTATGATACATATGTTTTTTGTGCAAATGCTCAAGTTTGAGCTCCGTTTGGAATGTTAGGTCACACACAACAATAAGGGGATGTTATATCGTATGGTTCCGATGTGTGCTTGCTCCTTGAGGGGCTATGGTGCTTACCGGGTGTATGTTCAGTTATTTACGTTACACTGTGAAATAAGTGAACCTGAATGTTGTTATGAATGGCTGAGTGACGTGGGTAACCAGCTGATTGGGTTGGAGGCAATGCGGAAGTTGTTCATTCCACCAGGTTGCTTCCTCTTGGTGGCCTGCTTTAAGAACTTTTATTGAGTATAATTCTCAAAGGTATAGGGAAGAAGGTGTTAAATCTATTGAATACAAGTGCACAATAGTGTGCAGTTTATAGTCATTTTTCAAACCCAAATTTTGCAGAAAAAAACCCAGCTCCATAATGTTTTCTATTAATCTGAAAAGTTAATGTACTGCTTAAAAGTAGCTGCCCCCTTCCACTGCTCAATGAGCATTTTATAACCTTGAGCATGTGCAGAGGTAGCAGCAGGGAAAAGTGCAGTCAATCAATGGCTGTGATGACAGCAGTCACAGCCTTGATTGACTGCATGGAGGGAGGGGTCAGCTTATTCTTCCGGAATGGGGACAATAATTAGCCTTAAATATCTGGTTACAAATGCATATAACAAACCGAGAAAAATAGCAGTTGGGTTGCGGGCAGATAACCGACAAGTGACCAATTTTTAGTTTTAAGTGTGGACATGCTCTTTACATTATGAGAAATTTGAAAGGGTTAACTGCATTACAAAAAAAGAAAATCAAAAGCTGTGATGAATGAATCAAATGTATGTATTCTACCCCTTGGTGTTTGTGTTTTCCTTATATGTGTATTCAATGTTTAATGTATTTTTTCCATACAGGTTTCATCCTTCTTTGGTATATATTAGGCAGCCTGCCATAGGTAAGAGTGAAGATTTCAAAGATCTGTCAGGACTAATAGAAACATTTAGGGCCCTTTTTAAAGGTTTGTTAAATTTCTCGCCACCGTTATCCCCTTCTTCTTGCCAAATTTACTGTATAAAGCGGCGATAACCAAAGGGGAAAAGTCATTGCCGCCACCTTTATTGTGTTTTATTGTGTTCAGCCTTAACACAATTGTCAGTGAACATCGCCGATACTACTGCCACACATCGCCGCATCAACACCTTTAACGGTGAAACAAGCGCTTTTCTAAATGCGGCTAAAAAAGCGTTCTTTGCCATTGCGATGTCCTGTGATAGCAAAATGGCAAAATAGCAATTGATTATAAATATGCCCCTTAGAGTTACCTAGGCCATGTACAATAAACAATTCATTGCCTCACCATCGGATACGCTGAAATTGCAACAGGCAACACAGCTGAAATACTGTAAATAACGATAAGTCATTTATCCATCTTGCACACATGATATGCTTCCATTTCATTAGACATCATAGTGCAAAATTAAGGAAAATTGTGTCTGTGAGGCTTTGTGAGCACATTATACTCAGTAGCTATGAAGCCTAGGATGTACTGGGGCTTACAGGATCAATAGCCCTAATTACACATACATTACTTTTTAAATAGACAGCACTTCATCCGCTCATACCATAAAATTAGATTCCCAAATAAAATAAGCAAGAACTATATTTTGAAATTGTCTTAACCCCTAAGGGGAAAAATATGTTATTGTGAGTAAATTATTATATGGCTTGGCTAAGGTATTAGTTATATTTTTCTATATACACGTACAGTATTTTTAATATTGTCTGTTATTTGTACTGTATATCCATTGCATTGCTGAGATATTATTATACTTGTGCAGTAACTGACTGCTTTCTGGCAGAAACTGAGTTTGAAACTAAGTTTCAAGCCCCCCTCTCTCTCACTAAATGAGCTATATATGTAGTAGTGTTTGTGCGTGTGAGTGGGGCACAATGATTTATCTTTTATTGCCTTTAATGACCTTCTATGTCATATTACCTTGGCAATCACTTGAAATCTCCATTCTCCCCTATTACATCCTTTATGATGTGGGAGAGAAGTATTTTGTGCTCTCAGGCAAATTCATCTCCAAGGTTTAATTCTTTCTTCCAAAATTTGCTGTAATACAGATGATAAGTTACATTGAAGCCAGTGAGGTTGGTAGTGCACAAATCAAGGATGAAACATTTTTAAGACAACCAAAAATACTTCTCACATGTTTAGATCTTTTTGCAGTTTTCTACTTCTTTGTCTGGTTTGTCTTTGACCCCCAACAAATTCATATTTAGACTAAACCATTCTTGTTATTATTTTTAAATTATAATTGTATTAAAGGGCATGTACAGTGAAAGTAATGTAGAAAATACATGTATATAATAGTGTAGTAAGAGTAAGAGAGTAAATAACCGAGAAAGATAATGACATTATTTAGGATTTACAGAAATATTGTAAAGACTTGCTTTTTGCAACTTGCAATGTGCGGGACATTGACTCTTACTGACCTGCTTGGAGATAACCCTCAAATCACACCTCACATACTGTAAGGGGCCACATTGATAAATGCGTGGTATCATTATTTTGAGATATCACACCTTTACTGGTGGTTAAAGGGAATGTCCACCTCCAAAACTAAAATCTGCACCAGTGCTAGCCCCACTGTGTAGTGTTAAAAAAAAAACTTTCTCCTTCAGTGTCTGCTGAAAGTCCCTAAAAAATGAAGAGTAGAAGCTGTCTGTGTGTCATCCGGTGCCTGTTGCTACTTTGTCCTGTCGGAGGACTCTAGGATGCGCAGGGGAGCTCTCCCTCCAACCCTGGAGCTCTCCCTCCAACCCTCCGGATTCTTCCACACTACATTCCCCTTTAGAAACAAATATGTAGTGAAGGGTGCTCCCCCCCAACCCAAAGCACTAGGGTTTTAAAAAAAAAGGACAGAAATAGACTTACCGGACACCATTCCCCCGGGTTCTCTCAATATCTCAGCCAATCACTGACTGCAGCCATTCTGGGAACTGAAGATCAGTAGAGGCAGAGAGAGCGAAGGTCGATTTCTGTCATTCTTTTAATGTTAAATCCCTAGTGGAGGGGGGGGGGTTCCCCTACACTAGAGCAAAATTTTATTGTTTGGAGATACCCTTTAAATTGCAAATCGCAAATTTATTACCTCAATCGTAAATGTATGATATGGGTCAAACAATTACAATTGTGATAGAAAATTTAAGACCCTGATCGTAACAGTCAATACACTACAGTATTTTGCTACTGCAAGCTATTGTGCAAACAAAGGTTCATATATTTACGACCATTTTACGATAATATGGCTCAAGATGTGCAGAAGGGAGCACCTCAGAAATTAAAAGTTGCGAAAGTTAATAGTTTAAAACATTTCTGTTATTTTGAAGAATGCAATTGTCTTTTTTAACTATAAACATCCCTTACTACACTATTTAACTGTACATACCCTTTAAGTTATTTTTACAATATTTCATACAAAGAAATTTAGCAAAATGTTCATACATAAACGGTGTAAGGAAGACCTGGAATTCTTAAAAACATACAAGGTTATTCAATAAAAGTTCTTATCGTTAAAAATGGTGCTAATTTTTCCCCAACCAATCAGATGTTAGCTTTCAAATGTTAAATAAGATCTGATTGGTTGGGGCAAAATTAGCACCATTTAAATGATTAGAACTTTTATTGAATCTCCCTGATAGTTTAAAATGGTTTTAGCTACTGTACATTTACATTATTCTAACATTTCCAAGTGATCCTAACCTTTAACTGAAAAATAAATTGACCTTTCTAGATATGATATTATAGTAAAATTTTTGCAGGTTGATTTAAAGTTTTACTCTTTTTCTTATAAATAAAGATATTTATAAAGAATAAATTATAAATCTCTGGCTATGTAGGAGTTCAGCATTGGGTGAAAGTGTACTTAACTACACTAAATGAACTTGAAAGAGTTCAGAGAAGGCCAACTAAGCTTATTAAGAGCATGGAATTTTTAAATTATGTTTGATTTGGAGCATTAAAGGACTCATTGTTAATGTGTGTAAATACCCTGTGCATCCGAGGTTACTATGGGGATTACTTTTTGCCAGAACAGACTTAACAGGGACATTTTTTGTATCTTGTATGAAATATCCTAAAACAAAGGGAATCCTATTACACATTAAAAATCTGCCTGTGGAGGAAAGTAACTATTAATATTCTGGTAAAACTTTTAATTCGATTAGATTCTATCTTAGAATAAACACTAAACATGTTGAAGGATATTGATCTATGACATGCTTGGGGACCTTATGAAATGTCCCTTGCAATTGTTTGTTTTAGCCTTTTCCGGAACAGAAATTCTAAAATTTGTGTTGGACCAAACTGAATTGGTTCTTGTAATTGTCATGTTACTGTATTAGATAAATAAGATTATATATATATATATATATATATATATATATATATGGATATACTGTATATAGAGTAAATTCACTTAATGGATAAGCAGTTAAAAGTCTTAATCAGTATGGGTTTCCATTGTTATTGAGATGCACTATGTATGGGTTAAATTGTGTCTTGCCTTTTTTCAGGTGAAAGTTGGCCATTTTTAAAACTAAAACAGCGAGGGGGAGATTTACCCAGAGACGGTATCACTCTGCGTAAATCTCCCACCGTGGATTTAATATCCGATTTGCGGCTGTGAGTACATTCCAAGCACCCAATGCAATGAAGGCGTTAAAGTTGTGCTTACTGATATTGAATCTGTTAACATGACTTTAACACCTTAAAACTGCACTGCGAATTTGGGTAAGTGAGCCCCAAAGTATATTTGGCAATAAAAAAAAAAGCAGTAAAGAAGGAAAAGAAGTCTCATCTGCAGGTTAGGAAAGGTTTCTTTATAATGAGAATGGTGAAGCTGTTAACCTGTATTCCAGCAGATGTGGTGATGGCAAGTTCATTGAATACGAAACAGCACTTAAACCATCTCTGGGTGCTGACTCCTTCAGGCACCCCCCCCTCACTGGGATACAAAATATCAAGTAAAAAAAAAAATCAAGGGTCGCACTCCAACCGAAAATGTCCAGATTTATTAGTGACCACACATCAGAAAATACACAATGTTTCAGGGGGTACAATGTGCCCCCTTCCCCAGGTGATCAACGTGGGTGTTTTTTGTGATACATGTGAAGGGTTACAGTTGCGCTAACTGATATTGACTTTAACCCCATAATAGAGCACTGTGGCTCTGGGTAAATTTGCCTTTTAGGGGCTGATCTAATAAGAGTTTGCCCATGGTATTGCTGCAAATAAGTATTATGGGCAAACCATTGCACCTATAATTGCATCAGCCCCTAAGCTGTGTTGCAGGCTTTCATCTGTCCAGTTTCAGGTGCAGAGATTGAATTCTCTAGAATGTAGAATGTAACATTAATTTATACCAGCAGTTTTCTTCTCCTTTAATTCACCATTACATACTATTGTCAGGATCTGGGCATCAAGCCTACTCTATAGAAAATGGCAGCAATGCTCATATTAAAAAAATATTCTTCACATCTGATTTGGAGTTACATTTTCCCCTTTACTTTCCTCATATAACACAAGGAGCTGCCAAACAAATGTAACATGTTATTACTTTTGTTCAGAGGGAAAAAATGGCGGCTTATGTAGTACTGCATGACAACATCATTTGTTTAACGCACTAACTTGTAAAACCGAAGAGTGGCTAATAAATGAAATGTGATGTTTATGAATACTTTGTATTTTAGGAAACTTCATGATTTAGGAATTCCCTGTACAGACTCAGCTTGCTGTGGACCTTGTAAGCCTTTGATTCACACATCAATAACAAGTAATATGTATACATCATATATTATTAATATGAGACAGACATGCTGTATAGTTATTTTTAAAGGAAATATATGATATATGATTCTCTGTTACTGGACTCTATCTGTTCCCATCAAACTTTCGGAAACAATGAAGTCATTGAATTATGAACTTAAATTAAGTTTGCCCAATTCTACTACTAGTTCAGCCAGTAAAAGCCTAGCCAATATGACATAGATATGGAAATAGCATTGCATTCATTTAACACTTTGTAACCCCTTTGAATTAATATTATCTACATTCAACTGGACTTGTTTAGTAATTAAAGACATTTCTCTACTCTTCAAGTGGCTACTTCAGTGGAAATGAGTGTTAGAGACATTCAGCAGCATATATAGAGCTTTATCCTTGTGAAAGTCCCTACCACTCACTGGAACAGAGGAAACCATTTGGACGAGTGGTGAAACATATCCTAATATTAGTTGATATGTAATGACTTGAATGACTGAAAACTTTCATAGATAAGTTGTGTCTCTGTAACATACTGTACACGTGTGCAGCTGAACATGCTTGGAGAAAGTCCTATGCAAAGGCTGACTTTGTCCATTACAAGTTCATGCATGCAGCATGCTGTGGCTCTGGGCTCCTGTTAGCAAAACAAAACTACTGCCAAAAACTTATAAATAACAACAAATCGAACCCACGTCGCCTGTTCTCAATCTTCAACTCCCTTCTGTGCCCCTCGCCTGCTGACTCTCTCCTTTCACTCTCCCTAGGACTTTGCGCATTACTTCCAACAAAAAGTGCCAACATAAAGAGTCCACCCGCATGCAAATCTTTAGTCCTAGGGATGTGTCAGATTATGTTGCCCTCACCTCCCTCTGCTACTCTTGGATCTTTTACTGCTGTGACCCATTCAGAAGACTTTCGACTGCTTCTATCATGTCCGCTCATGACCTGTCCTCTTGATCCCATGTCCTCTGTATTACTGAAGCTCTGTAATCATGTGCTTACCCCTATACTAACCCACATATTCAATGCCTCCCTTACATCTGGAATTTTCCTTTTATCTTTAAGCATGCCCATGTTAAAACCATACTAAGCTCATGCTTCTCACAGCAGCTTTACTGGCTCGCTAGACCCCTTTGCTTAGCTAACTACCTCCATTCCTTCCCTCTTACCTTTCTTACCGATAGCCTCGAAACTGCTGGAATGATTAGTCTTCTCCCGTATCACTAACTACCTTCATGCTCATAACCTACTGGATCCTTTGTAATCTGGATTCCGTCCTACACATTCCACTGGGACGGCTCTGTAAAAGGTTGTGAATAATCTTCAGGTTGCAGTGGTCACTTTTCTATTCTTATCCTTCTTGACCTCCCCTCTGCTTTTGACACAGTTGATCATTCCCTCCTAATGCAGATACTTCACTTCTTGGGAATGGAGTGTAATCCTGGTTTCTATCCTATATCTCTAACCAAACTTACTCTGTATCTTGTGCTAATAACACCTCCAGTTCCTTAGTGTGGGGCTGCCACAGGGGTCTGTACTTGGACCCTTGTTGTTCTCCCTCTACACTATTTCCTTGGGAGATGTCATTAGTTCTTTTGGCTTCAAGAATCACTTTTATGCAGATGACACACAAATCTACTTGTCCACCCCTGCGTTAACTCCTGACATCCAATCACGTGTCTCCGACTGTCTCCTTGCCATCTCCTCCTTAATGTTGTGATGCTACCTCAAATTAAAGGACAACTAAAGCCTCAGAACAACACTGAACCAGAAGGCAGAACACCTTGATATAAAGCCAGTAATCAGTGTCTTACCTCTCATTTTGATATGAGTGCTGGGAAATTTACCTAAATAATATATGGTTTTTGCTTAACATCACAGCATTCTAATGTCACACAGTCTGGTCAACGACCATTATGTTCTGCCCATGCTCAGTCCTTAGCTATGGCAGAAATTGTTACAGTTGGTCACACCCATTAATAATCTATAGCCAATACATTTACAGGACAGATAAAGCAAGAAAGCATGTGACTTAGGTCAGGAGGTGTGGCCTGGCACTGCACAAACACACAGATACTTCATCCAGTTCTTAACAGGCTTACATTTACTATAATACGATTTACTGAAATTATATTTTATAGCTTATTGATGTTCTTAGGGGGGTTATTTTCAGATTCTGGAGTATAGAAAATTGGGCTTAGTTTTCCTTTAAATCTTTCTAAAACTGAATTGATTATTTTCATACCTAAATCTGGTCCTGTCCCATCTTTCTCTATTTCTGTTGATAATACCCCCATTTACCCTAACCAATCGGCACGCTGCCTAGGGGTAATTATTGACTCCTCTATCTCATTTTTTAACCACATTGCTAAAATCTGCCATTTTTTCCTTTGGAATATGGTGAAAATCTGCAGGTTCCTTTCTCTCTCGACTACCACTATGCTTATGCATGCTCTCTCATCCTGTCATGCCTGGACTATTGTAATCTACTACTTACTGGTCTTCCTGCTTCCCACCTCTCTCCCCTTCAGTCTATACTAAACTCTGATTCACGTATTGTTTTGCTCTCTATTAAACAGGATCCCAAATCTCCTCTGTACCGGACAACAACCTGGCTCCCCGTTAAACAGCTCATTGTATACAAAATCATTCTCCTAACATTTAAATCCCTTCACTCTGCTGTTCCTCCTTATATTTCCTCTCTAGTGTCCCTATTTGTTTCTGCCCGTACCATGCGATCATCACAGAACCAGCTCCTGTACAGACCCCCCACTCGTACTGCTTCCTCTCACCTTAAACCTTCTCTCTTGTGGCTCCCATCCTCTGGAATTGTATTCCCCTCGATCTATGTCAAGAAACCTCAATTAGCAGGTTTAAATCTAGCCTTACATCCTACCTATCTGGTAACCAACACAGTATATGGTATCTATATATCTATATATGATAAATCTACCCTTACATCCTACCATCCGGTAACCGCACAGTATATGGTATCTATATATCTATATATGATAAATCTACCCTTACATCCTACCTTCTGGTAACCAGCACGTATATGGTATCTATATATCTATATATGATAAATCTACCCTACATCCTACCTATCTGGTAACCAGCACAGTATATTGGTATCTATATATCTATATATGATAAATCTATCCTTACCCTACCTATCTGGTAACCAGCACAGTATATTGTATCTATATATCTATATATGATAAATCTACCCTTACATCCTACCTATCTGGTAACCAGCACAGTGTATGGTATCTATAATCTATATATGAAAATCTACCCTTACTACTACCTATCTGGTAACCAGCGCAGTATATGATATCTATATATCATATATGATAAATCTCCCCTTACATCCTACCTATCGGTAACCAGCACAGTATATGAATCTATATATCTATATATGATAAATCTACCTTACATCCTACCTATCTGGTAACCAGCACAGTATATGGTTCTATATATCTATATATGATAAATCTACCCTTACATCCTACCTATCGGGTAACCAGCACATTTGAATATCTAATATATCTATATATGATAAATCTACCCTTACATCCTACCTATCTGGTATCCAGCACAGTATATGGTCTATATATCTATATATGATAAATCTACCCTTACATCCTACCTATCTGGTAACCACACAGTATAGGATATCTAAATCTATTATGATAAATCTACCCTTACATCCTACCTATCTGGTATCCAGCACAGTATATGGTATCTAATATCTATATATGATAAATCTACCCTTACATCCTACCTATCTGGTAACCAGCACAGTATATGATTCTATATATCTATATATGATAAATCACCCTTACATCCTGCACATTAACCAGCACATTAATGATATGATGTTTTATTTGCACTGTATAGTCTCACTCATCTGCTACCCACCTAACTAGATTTAAGCTCTATGGGGCAGGGACCTCCTTTCCACAGTCCACTTGTGGCAAGACTCTAGCACATATATAGTTATATTTACATAACCTACCCCTGTAGTGGATTTCATGATTATAGCCTTATACTGTAATCCTACATTCCAGGAGGAGAAGGAAACCAGAAGCTACAAAGGGGTAGGTTATAATAAATAATGCACCCCAAACTGTAAATTGGAGTTCCGTGCCCATTATAAAGGTACTCAGCCCACGCCCGTGCTTTATATGGTCACGGAACTCCTTGGTGACTTCTAATACCTTATAATTTACAGTTGGGGGTGCATTATCCACTATTAATTTTTTTATTTATGTACTGAACTATTTATGTGTTTGCCCCCCTTGAATACTTTTTTGTATTTTATTATGACGGCAGTTTATAAATAAACTATACATACAACCATATTGCATTTGATGGCTTTGGTGAAAACCAATTTTCACAGATACTTAATAATAATATTACAGGATATGGAATATGAGGGGAGTAATTATTGCAGATTAGAGCATCGACAGGTATCCATCTTTACAGTGTATACGATTATTTAAGATATCAAAAAATATTTTCTGAATTTTTAACCCAATTCATACAGAAATGTTACATTATTATGGTCACAATCAATTTTATTAAGCCTTAACACTATCAGAATCCTATCCTCCCAGCTTGATCCAATCAGAATTTCAGACACATCATACCAATTATACATCAAACAAACCTATTTATCCAATCTTAAGTATAAAATCATTCAGATCCATCAAGCTGGTATCTTATATAAAACATCTGTCCTATCCTATCGCTTTATAACCACAGTACGAAATTCTAGATCTATCACAAGCCTAACCATCTATCCTATCAGTTGAAATTGTAGTGTGCTTCTATGTACACAAAATTAGTGTGAGTGATTATGCTACAATAATTGTGTGTTTGAATGTATTTTAACTCTGTATTGAATAATGAAAACAGCACAAGCTTAGGAAAGAAACATTGTTATCATTATTACCATTTTACTTACAATACGTTTACTGCAAGAGAATAGAGACCAGGAATCATTAGGAAGTGTGATCAGGAAACAAAACTGAAATAATAGGTTGTGGTCATGATTCGTGCATAGGGAGTGGCGTATGATCCACATGGCCAAATTTATGGCAGGAACATGAAATGATTAATGAAAAATAGTGCTTGATATAAGGACAACTATACCGATTTTTCAAGTTTTGTTAGGTTAATCCTATATTACAGAGGAGGAGGACTGAGTATCCCTACCTCAGCGATTGTATATTAAAGATGGCCGCAAACACCTGTCAATTCCTGCTCCTGAACTGCTCCACTTAAAAAGTAGAATAATCGGTAGGAATACTTTATCCTTCTCCACGACAAGAGCGAGCATGGCCTACGTTGCACTGAAGATAGCTCAATAAAGCCAAAACCAGTCTGTAAAGGTGCCCATACATACAGCTTACCTGGCAGACTGATCATGACATACAAATATTTTGGAGGAACTTATCTCTTTGCATCTGACATATGACCATTCATTTTGCGATATATATCGGTTGCAAAGAAGATAAGGAAAGATGGTTTCTCTGAAATGAATTGCATGTCATGGATCAGTCTGCCAGGTAAAGATGGGCTACAATGGTAACATGGGAACTACCCAGATCTCTCCCTCCTTATTTACAAATATACTGAATATTAATTTAGCAAAACATAAACAAATCGGTAAAGTTGCCTTTTAAGTAACAATCCCGCCAAGCATAGATTGCTCTAACTAAATCCTCTGTGTATAACAGCGATGTGCAGGACGTGTACAGGAATAAAAATGGCAAATCAATTTCAAAATGACTTTTGTAAATCCTGTTGTGCTACTCTTTACTTGTACAATGCTAATATGCTTATTGCAGAACTCATAGAAAGATCTGGTAAACCAAAAATGAGGCTGCAAGAACGGATGTACCTGACGCATGTGTTCTTATTAGCTATGTTCAGGTGTACCCAATCTACATATCTCGCTTGTTGTGAAATGGATTTCTGAAAAGAGCTCGAGCAACTAAAGCCTGAAAAAAGTTGTGCGGAGCAGAAAATGATGTAAGTTGCCTTTGTTCTTGTACTCATGTTCCCAGGTCCCAACTTGATCAATAACAGGGCAGGGTTATTCTATGCATCCTCCATGGCCAGGGGAGGAACTTGTTCTGCCAACTTAGCTTACATGTGATTCCCAGTATGCACTGGTGGAGGCAAACAACACTGTATTTCTCCTTTACCTAAAGAAAACCAAAAAATGAGAAAAGAGGTTGGGTAGTAGTTGGGTCAGTGATCCAAGGAAATAAATGCAATACTCTCACTCAACTTTTCGGAAGAGACGACCCGCAGTTCAACCAGTGACAACACTTTATGTTCATTGGATCCTATTGCTGTTAAGCTGAACTTTGTTAGTTACAATTATTATGAATACAAAAGCTCCAAGTTGTTTATAACCATATAATATAGCTGTTAGATGTTCAAAGTGACTTTTAATATCCTATATATTAGGAGGGTTTCAACATCTGATACTGATGATATATTAAGCACTATTTATAAAAATACCTTTATTACAGTATGTTTTTATAGTATAGTATATATAGTAATAGTATAGTATGTATGTATAGTATAGTACAGTATAGTATAGTATTTGAGGTTGTATAAAGACATATGTCCACCCAGTCCAACCCCTCTAGCAATATCCATATTTCCTGCTAACTGTTGATCCAGAGGAAGGCAAAAAAACCCACCAAATTTATGAGGGGAAAAAATTCCTTCCTGACTCCAAGTGGCAATCGGAAATTTCCCTGGATCAACTCTACTTTATGTATCAATACCAGTAACTTGTAACATCTCTTGTTTGCAGAAACTCATCCAGCTTTTTTTTTAAATTGACCAATGAACCTGCCATAACAACGTCCACTGGAAGACGTTCCATAGCTTTACCGTTCTCACAGTGACAAACCCTTTCCGAGCTTGAAGCCTAAACCTTTTTCTTCAAGTCTTAAGGGATGTCCTCGTGTCCCTGACATGTTCTGTTGGTGAACAATGCCCCAGATAGTTTTATTGTATGGCCCATTAATGTATTTATACACAGTATAACCTTTCCAGTCTCTCTTCATATCAAGCTCCCCCAACCCCCTTATTAATTTAGTTGCCATTCTCTGAACCCTTTCCATTTCAAAGATGTCCTTTTTGTATACCGGATTCCAGGTGACAGGTGCATTACTAAGGGATAATCATCCTTTCCAGTGTAATAAACTGTAGGGATATTATGTCACAAAGAATTTTGTTAACCTGGAAACTTTTGGCAAAGTGCACAGGACAGGGAGCTCTTAGGTTAGTAATCACAGGTATTATGTATTATGTGTTACTTCTTGAATGGTTTACAGTCATAAACATAAAACTAGCCCATCCCTTGGGTGTTCTCCACTCTCAAATCGCCCTGCCATATTAACTCAGATTTCCCAAGCCCATTGCCCCCTGCATATCGACTTGGCACTGGTACATGCTTTAGCACAAAACCAGGGGCAAATACAGACAGCAGGGGAATGTTGGAGGCTGCCAAAGAAGATTTTTAAAGAAATTATGAAGCGTTTGGGGACTCTGTCCCGCATGGAAAAGAAACTAATTCTTAATTAAGGGAAGTCATTCCGTTAACATGCAGTACATACTTTTGTGTGTTTATGCAGCATGTGCATGAATTTATTTAAATATTTTGATTACATACTAATTCTAAATACTTTTTTATCACTGTGATCTTAAATGGGACTTAATTATTCAGAGTCTAAATTAGAAGGCGTGATTGTCTATTATACACAGGGCTTTGAAGTAGCCCTTGCTACTTAATTAGGTTCCTTGTTTATCTCTTGTACAGGACTAACAAACAGTTTGTATTTCCCTTGCATGAATTAAAATATCAAATTTAGGGTAATTCATTTTATTAAATTAATATAAATGATTTTGGAGAAAATCCAAATACCTGGATTGTTCTAAAAAACAACAACAAAAACAGCCCAGAGATTCTTAGGCTGTAAGATATTACAACGAAATGTTTACATGGGATCCACTTTAGCAACCTTCAAATACAAAGGAAAATATACACTAGACATAGTCAGAGATTTATTATTCTTATTGACGTAAAGTATTAGAGCATTTCCACAGTTCCATTTGTGTGTGTGGGAGGGGGGGGGGGATTATATATATCACTAAAAATAAATCAGATAGGGAGAGTATAAGGAATTAGAGTTCCCCTTACTCATATGCATAATGAATGGAGACTTCTGGGTAATTTCCATGGCAGACCTTAGGAAACTCTACACCTCACCAGGCTTTAATTGCATTCCACAAGCTAAAAGCAAAACCAAGAGACAGCTTAAAGGGAAGGCCCAACCCCAAATGAAAACTTATATACAGGTAAATCACCCCCAAAACCCTAAATGTGTATTTTTGAAACATGAACTATATGTGTCTAACCTGAAATCCTGCACATGTCCTGTTTCCCCTGTTTCTGCTTCCTGGTTCTTCCAGTTAGTAACTGTGAGTTATGGATTTGACAGTTGACATCACAGCCAATGACTGAATGTTAATCCCCTGTCTGCCTCTTCTGAGCATGCCCAGCTAATACAGGCTCAGTACAGATTTCTAAATGGCTCAGTTCCATGAGGCATCCGAAGCATAGCAGGCATACAGTAATGAATTCATAGGACAAACTATGATATATCACACATATTATAAAGAGGCCATTCTTTCTAAAAGATGTTTTATGAGGGTGAATTTGCCCTTAAGACCAGTTTTGCCTTTATGGAGCTATCACCAGTGTATGGTAGACCGCTGTTTTTGCAATGTGAAGAGCTTGTGGACAGACATCACTAAGAAATCTAATAAGATAAGGAGAGTGTATGTATATGTATCTGAAAAATTACTTTGTATCATCTTAATTTTAAATGAATACATTGTAAGTAGAACTTACTCTGAGGTGTGTGTGTTGCTGAATGCCTTCAATACAATACTTGTTTTGCTCAGACTCTGACCACTGACTTGACTATTTTCCCACATACCAACTGTCAAAACGCATACAGCATACAGCACACCAACTGACAATCCTTCCACACAGAAAAACTGCTTACAGAAATGCTAAATGGAAGATGTTTCAGATTGGAATCTATGAAATAGAGGGCAGATCAACAAAAAAATGATAGTTACAAAATCATTCTCCTAACATTTAAATCCCTTCACTCTGCTGTTCCTCCTTATATTTCCTCTCTAGTGTCCCTATTTGTTTCTGCCCGTACCATGCGATCATCACAGAACCAGCTCCTGTACAGACCCCCCACTCGTACTGCTTCCTCTCACCTTAAACCTTCTCTCTTGTGGCTCCCATCCTCTGGAATTGTATTCCCCTCGATCTATGTCAAGAAACCTCAATTAGCGGTTAAAATCTAGCCTTACATCCTACCTATCTGGTAACCAACACAGTATATGGTATCTATATATCTATATATGATAATCTACCCTTACATCCTACCTATCTGGTAACCGCACAGTATATGGTATCTATATATCTATATATGATAAATCTACCCTTACATCCTACCTATCTGGTAACCAGCACAGTATATGGTATCTATATATCTATATATGTAAATCTACCCTTACATCCTACCTATCTGGTAACCAGCACAGTATATGGTATCTATATATCTATATATGATAAATCTACCTTACCCTAATCCTACCTATCTGGTAACCAGCACAGTATATGGTATCTATATATCTATATATGATAATCTACCCTTACATCCTACCTATCTGGTACCAGCACAGTGTATGGTATCTATATATCTATATATGTAAATCTACCCTTACCTACTACCTATCTGGTAACCACGCAGTATATGATATCTAATATCTATATATGATAAATCTACCCTTACATCCTACCTATCGGTAACCAGCACAGTTATGATATCTATAATCTATATATGTAAATCTACCTTACATCCTACCTATCTGGTAACCAGCACAGTATATGGTATCTATATATCTATATATGATAAATCTACCCTTACATCCTACCTATCTGGTAACCAGCACATTATATGATATCTAATATCTATATATGATAAATCTACCCTTACATCCTACCTATCTGGTACCAGCACAGTATATGGTATCTATATATCTATATATATAAATCTACCCTTACATCCTACCTATCTGGTAACCGCACAGTATATGATATCTATATATCTATATATGATAATCTACCCTTACATCCTACCTATCTGGTATCCAGCACAGTATATGGTATCTATATATCTATATATGATAAATCTACCCTTACATCCTACCTATCTGGTAACCAGCACAGTATATGATATCTATATATCTATATATGATAAATCTACCCTTACATCCTGCACATTAACCAGCACATTAAATGATATGATTGTTTTATTTGCACTGTATAAGTCTCACTCATCTGCTACCCACCTAACTAGATTTAAGCTCTATGGGGCAGGGACCTCCTTTCCACAGTCCACTTGTGGCAAGACTCTAGCACATATATAGTTATATTTACATAACCTACCCCTGTAGTGGATTTCTATGATTATAGCCTTATACTGTAATCCTACAGTTCCAGGAGGAGAAGGAAACCAGAAGCTACAAAGGGGTAGGTTATAATAAATAATGCACCCCAAACTGTAAATTGGAGTTCCGTGCCCATTATAAAAGGTACTCAGCCCACGGCCTCGTGCTTTTATATGGTCACGGAACTCCTTGGTGACTTCTAATATCCTTATAATTTACAGTTGGGGGTGCATTATCCACTATATAATTTTTTTATTTATGTACTGAACTATTTATGTGTTTGCCCCCCTTGAATGACTTTTTTGTATTTTATTATTGTACGGCAGTTTATAAATAAACTATACATACAAACCAATATTGCATATTGATGGCTTTGGTGAAAACCAATTTTCATAGCAGATACTTAATAATAAATATTACAGGGGATTATGGTATATAAGGAGGGGAGTAATTATTTGCAGATTAGAGCATCGACAGGTATACCATCTTTATACAGTGTATACGATTATTTTAAGATATCAAAAAATATTTTCTGAATATTTTAACCCAATTCATACAGAAATGTTACATTATTTATGGTCACAATCAATTTTTATTAAGCCTTACACTATCAGAATCCTATCCTCCCAAGCATTGATCCAATCAGAATCCTATCCTAGCAAACCTTTATCCAATCAGGATTCCATCCCATCAAGCTTTTATACAATCATGATCCTATCCTAGCAAAACTTTATTCTATCGGGAAGCAGATTCTATCCTATCAAGCCTTAATCCAGTCTTTATCCTATCAGGTTGAAATTTGTAGTAGTGCTTCTATAGACAATAAAAAATGTGGGTGTTATGCATTTGTTTTAATTAAACTCTGTATTGAATAATGAAAACAGCACAAGCTTAGGAAAGAAAACATTGTTATCATTATTACCATTTTACTTTACAATACGTTTACTGCTAAGGAGAAATAGAGACCAGGAAGTCATTAGGAAGTGTGATCAGGAAACAATAACTGAAATAATAAGGTTGTGGTCATGATTCTGTGCAATAGGGAGTGGCCTGGTATGATCCACATGGCCAAATTTATGGCAGGAACATGAAAATAGATTTAATGAAAAATAGTGCTTGGATATAAGGGACAACTATACCGATTTTTCAAGTTTTGTTAGGTTAATCCTATATTTACAGAGGAGGAAGGACTGAGTATCCCTACCTGCTAGGCGATTGTATATTAAAGATGGCCGCAAACACCTGTCAATTCCTGCTCCTGAACTGCTCCACTTAAAAAGTAGAATAATCGGTAGGAATACTTTATCCTTCTCCCACGACAAGAGCGAGCATGGCCTACGTTGCACTGAAGATAGCTCAATAAAGCCAAAACCAGTCTGTAAAGGTGCCCATACATACAGCTTACCTGGCAGACTGATCCATGACATACAAATAATTTTGGAGGAACTTATCTTCTTTGCATCTGACATATGACCATTCATTTTGCGATATATATCGGTTGCAAAGAAGATAAGGAAAGATGGTTTCTCTGAAATGAATTGCATGTCATGGGATCAGTCTGCCAGGTAAAGATGGGCTACAATGGTAACATGGGAACTACCCAGAATCTCTCCCCTCCTTATTTACAAATATACTGAATATTAATTTAGCAAAACATAAACAAATCGGTAAAGTTGCCTTTTAAGTAACAATCCCGCCAAGCATAGATTGCTCTAACTAAATCCTCTGTGTATAACAGCGATGTAGCAGAGACTGTACAGGAATAAAAATGGCAAATCAAGTTCAAAATGACTTTTGTAAAATCCTGTTGTGCTACTCTTTACTTGTACAATGCTAATATGCTTATTGCAGAACTCATAGAAAGATCTGGTAAACCAAAAATGAGGCTGGCAAGAAACGATGTACCTGACGCATGTGTTCTTATTAGCTAATGTTCAGGTGTAGCCAATCTACAATATCTCGCTTGTTGTGAAATGGATTTCTGAACAGAGCTCTGAGCAACTAAAGCCTGAAAAAAGTTGTGCGGAGCAAGAAAATGATGTAAGTTGCCTTTGTTCTTGTACTCATGTTCCCAGGGTCCCAACTTGATCAATAACAAGGGCAGGGTTATTCTATGCATCCTCCATTGGCCAGGAGGAGAACTTGTTCTGCCAACTTAGCTTACATGTGATTCCCAGTATGCACTGGGTGGAGGCAAACAACACTGTATTTCTCCTTTACCTAAAAGAAACCAAAAAATGAGAAAAGAGGTTGGGTAGTAGTTGGGTCAGTGATCCAAGGAAAATAAATGCAATACAACTCTCACTCAACTTTTCGGAAGAGACGACCCGCAGTTCAACCAAGTGACAACAGCTTTATGTTCATTGGATCCTATTGCTGTTAAGCTGAACTTTGTTAGTTACAATTATTATGAAATACAAAAGTCTCCAAGTTGTTTATAACCATATAAATATAGCTGTTAGATGTTCAAAGTGACTTTTAATATCCTTATATATTAGTAGGGGGTTCAACATCTGATACTGATGATATAATTAAGCACTATTTATAAAAATACCTTTATTACAGTATGTTTATAGTATAGTATAGTATAGTATAGTATAGTATAGTATAGTATAGTATAGTACAGTATAGTATAGTATTTGAGGTTGTATAAAGACATATGTCCACCCAGTCCAACCCCTCTAGCAATATCCTCATTTCCTGCCTAACTGTTGATCCAGAGGAAGGCAAAAAAACCCACCAAATTTATGAAGGGGAAAAAATTCCTTCCTGACTCCAAGTGGCAATCGGAAATTTCCCTGGATCAACTCTACTTTATGTATCAATACCAGTAACTTGTAACATTCCTTGTTTGCAGAAACTCATCCAGCTTTTTTTTTAAATTGACCAATGAACCTGCCATAACAACGTCCACTGGAAGACCGTTCCATAGCTTTACCGTTCTCACAGTGACAAACCCTTTCCGAGCTTGAAGCCTAAACCTTTTTCTTCAAGTCTTAAGGGATGTCCTCGTGTCCTCTGACATGTTCTGTTGGTGAACAATGCCCCAGATAGTTTATTGTATGGCCCATTAATGTATTTATACACAGTATAACCTTTCCAGTCTCTCTTCATATTCAAGCTCCCCCAACCCCCTTATTAATTTAGTTGCCATTCTCTGAACCCTTTCCATTTCAAAGATGTCCTTTTTGTATACCGGATTCCAGGTGACAGGTGCATTACATAAGGGATAATGCATCCTTTCCAGTGTAATAAACTGTAGGGATATTATGTCACAAAGAATTTTGTTAACCATGGAAACTTTTGGCAAAGTGCACAGGACAGGGAGCTCTTAGGTTATGTAATACACAGGTATTATGTATTATGTGTTTACTTCTTGAATGGTTTACAGTCATAAACATAAAACTAGCCCATCCCTTGGGTGTTCTCCACTCTCAAATCGCCCTGCCAATAATTAACTCAGATTTCCCAAGCCCATTGCCCCCTGCATATTCGAGCTTGGCACTGTGTACATGCTTTAGCACAAAAACCAGGGGCAGAAATACAGACAGCAGGGGAATGTTGGAGGCTGCCAAAGAAGATTTTTAAAGAAATTATGAAGCGTTTGGGGACTCTGTCCCGCATGGAAAAGAAACTAATTTCTTAATTAAGGGGAAGGTCATGTCCGTTAACATGCAGTACATACTTTATGTGTGTTTATGCAAGCATGTGCATGAATTTATTTAAATATTTTGATTACATAACTAATTCAAATAGCTATTTTTATCACTGTGATCTTAAATGGGACTTAATTATTCAGAGTCTAAATTAGAAGGCGTGATTGTCTATTATACACAGGGCTTTGAAGTAGCCCTTGCTACTTATAATTAGGTTCCTTGTTTATTCTCTTGTACAGGACTAACAAACAGTTACCTGTATTTCCCTTGCATGAATTAAAATATCAAATTTAGGGTAATTCATTTTATTAAATTAATATAAATGATTTTGGAGAAAATCCAAATACCTGGATTGTTCTAAAAAAACAACAACAAAAAACAGCCCAGAGATTCTTAGGCTGTAAGATATTACAACTGAAATGTTTACATGGGATCCACTTTAGCAACCTTCAAATACAAAGGAAAATATACACTAGACATAGTCAGAGATTTTATTATTCTTATTAGACAGTAAAGTATTAGAGACATTTCCAACAGTTCCATTTGTGTGTGTGTGGGAGGGGGGGGGGGGATATATATATATCACTAAAAATTAAATCAGATAGGGAGAGTATAAGGAATTAGAGTTCCCCTTACTCATATGCAAATAATGAATGGAGACTTCTGGGTAATTTCCATGGCAGACCTTAGGAAACTCTACACCTACCAGGCTTTAATTGCATTCCACAAGCTAAAAGCAAAACCAGAGAGACAGCTTAAAGGGAAGGCCCAACCCCAAAATGAAAACTTATATACAGGTAAATCACCCCCAAAACCCTAAATGGTAGTAGTTTGAAACATGAACTATATGTGTCTAACCTGAAATCCTGCACAATGTCCTGTTTCCCCTGTTTCTGCTTCCTGGTTCTTCCAGTTAGTAACTGTGAGTTATGGATTTGACAGTTGACATCACAGCCAATGACTGAATGTTAATCCCCTGTCTGCCTCTTCTGAGCATGCCCAGGCTAATTACAGGCTCAGTACAGATTTCTAAATGGCTCAGTTTCCATGAGGCATCCAGAAGCATAGCAGGCATACAGTAATGAATTCATAGGACAAACTATGATATATCAACATATTATAAAGAGGCCATTCTTTCTAAAAGATGTTCTTATGAGGGTGAATTTGCCCTTTAAGACCAGTTTTGCCTTTATGGAGCTATCACCAGTGTATGGTAGACCGCTGTTTTTGCAATGTGAAGAGCTTGTGGACAGACATCACTAAGAAATCTAATAAGATAAGGAGAGTGTATGTATAATGTATACTGAAAAAATTACTTTGTATCATCTTAATTTGTAAATGAATACATGTAAGTAGAACTTACTCTGAGGTGTGTGTGTTGCTGAATGCCTTCAATACAATACTTGTTTTGCTCAGACTCTGACCACTGACTTGACTATTTTCCCACATACCAACTGTCAAAACTGCATACAGCATACAGCACACCAACTGACAATCCATTCCAGCTACAGAAAAACTGCTTACAGAAATGCTAAAATGGAAGATGTTTCAGATTGGATATCTAATGAAATAGAGGGCAGATCAACAAAAAAATGATAGTTGGGATGAATTATAGTTTCCACTAATGGGCAATTTAAAAATAAAAATTCCAGCGTACATACCCTTTAAGGCCATAGGGATTCTTATTCATATAAAAATAAGGAATGGAGACTTCTGGGTAGTTTCCATGTTTCAGTGGCATTCCTTATAAAGTATATATGCTAAGAAAAAGTTAGTGGAGGCAGACTCACTAGTTACAGTGTTTGAGTTCTAAATGTAGTGTATATGTGTGAATATACATGTGGAGTAGTGATGGCCCAGTTTGCGGATTTGAACCCGATTCCGCAACGGATTTACCTCGTTCGTGAACGGCGGATATCGCAAATTTTCTGTTTTTCCGCCTTCCGAACTTTTCTGAACCGCGTTTTCGAAAAATTTCTCGTATTTTCGAAAATGCACAGAAAAACTTATTTTCGAAAATTTTCGAAATTACGAGGATTTCAAGTATTTTCGAAAATGCGGGAAAATACGTATTTTCGAAAATTTTCAAAATTACAAGGATTTCTCGTGTTTTCGAAGAATTTTTCATTTTAATGGGTTTTAATGGGTCCACTCACGGATTTTTTCATTTTCTAATTTTTCCAAAAATTCGCGGATACTCGAGCGGACTGGATTTTGCGAAATTCGGACATCTCTAATGTGGAGGAGTGCATTATGTGTTGCCCAATAGTAAGTAACAGTGATATTTGGGACAAGAAGCTTTTTCTCATGCCACCTTAATAAAAATCATCTTAGATATACACTTATTTAAAGACTTACTGTATAGAGAAACATACATAGTTATTGATTTACTAACGGTAATGTTATCAAAACTGTTCCTATTAATTCCATAGGGGCCAGTGATTGTAGTTACATCTAATTTATTTTTATCATTAGAATAACATATTTAGTCATCCTACTTGGTTACCTATAAGAAGACAGGGCATGTATATGTATCATTATTGTGTGTCTAATCAACAAATTATCTTTGGCAACATTTTAATACACCTGATAACAGGCAAGCCAATTAGAATAAATGGAACATTTACCTGTGGTAGTGAGTGTTTATATCCTGTGTACTTGTGGACATTTGTATGAAGGAAAAACTACAAACACAAATAATCAAATACCTAAAGGGCATGTTCACCCCATGCCCTTTCAACACCAAAACCAACACCAAAACCAGGACCCCAAAACCCCTAATTTTGCAATACTTACCTTGCTCCAAAGCTTCCTGAAAGAATATATTTACCTCTGGTCCCTATCCTTGCTATACATGCTCTTCACAAGCTTGTGGATACAGGCATATAGGACAGGTAATTCCTACCTCCCAATATTGTTTCTGTGAGGAGCACCAGCCCAGTCTTCCTCCTGGCTTCAGCACTATCTTTAATACAGGAATAGTCCAGGACTAACCTGGCAAATTAACATTTTTAGTGTTGTAGCTCCTTAGCGAAATGATATTGTCAGGTAGGGATAATCAATCCGTCCTCCCTGCCCCTGGTACTTTCCATTTATAATAAGTACATTTTTAGAGTATAGTTATTCTTTAAGTGGACCATGGAACCTCAAAATACAGAGGTAAGAGGGTTCGGACTCGCTGGCAAGATATCTGGGTGACGAGAAAGCAATGGGGTCTGAAGTCGCACTCCTTTGGTGAATTCAAAGAATTTTATTGAAAACCACACATCAAGTACGCAACGTTTCGGGGGAATGTGCCCCCTTCTTCAGGTGAAGAGACTCTGATCCCGATCACGTGACCTAACTCGAAGACGCCATCGGACGAAGCCGTTCGATTGAAGTGGCAGTATGCAATAGGGAAAGCGGTCTGGATGCCAAGCTGTGGTTTGGGAGAAATGCGAGTTCCAATTGAGTCCCAGTGAGAGATCATATCAGTTAGGTAGAACCCATGCTGCCGAAGGTGTTGAGGCAAGTATCTCTGAGTACGTTATTTGATGTATAGGAACTGTTTGCATTATGAACTGTACATTATGGCTTAAGGATAAATACAGAGACTTCCCGGTGGATTACACTTACCATGTATGGTTTTATTCTATTAGTCCGGATTTTTGGATTTTAGAAGGTGCTGGTTCATATTTGTGAAGTTAAAATCTTTTATGTGTTATACATATAAGGTTAACATACAGCTCATGGTATGTATTTATTTAACATGTTTAATGTTATTTATTTAATGTGTTATGTGCAATAAACTACACACAAGTGAGGATTTAAGTAATTAAATGTTTTTTACTTGGTTTGGTATAATTCTAAAGAGATATAAGTTTTATGTTTTGTGTCAAGCCCCACTCATAATTGGCTAGATGAAACCTCTGGTTCATTTTATAGACTCAAGATCCCTTTTGCTCACCCCAGATCATAAGCTATTTGTTAAGTGTTATGTGTTATCCATGTTCATTGGGCCTAGCTTGATAAAGGATTTCCTAAAACGTTGCTGTCTGGTGAACTGATACAAAGAAAGATTCTATTCATGGAATAGGGGTTTATATCAATTATATATAAATATATATTTATGTAAAGCAGTTAATAGGATTAATAGGATTTACAAAGCTCCAAGAGTTACTAACACACACAAAACAACACCCATAAATGAAAAGCAAGAATAGAATGTGTCGATGCCTTCAGACTTGCAAATGACTAAAAAAAATAGTTTACTTCTTACAGATGCCATTAGCTAAGCTACCATGTGTCTAGATGCCAGGCTTCCAAGGATCTCTCATTAATTCACGCCTTAATAGATTTGTCTTTGACTTGCTCTTCACAGATACAGCATAAAGCAATCAGGAGTGTCATGAAAATTGCTATTAAAATACAGACTTCTCTCCTGCAGGGGAGATTCTTAAATACATTAATTGCTGCATATCTTAAAATGTTTTACAATTGCATCCATGCTAATAAATATGACTGGACCATCTTATTTGTTTAGATTAACATTATAATCACTCTCATTTGTGCTGGGGCTTTATATATATACACTGGATGCAAATAAACGGCAAATAAAAATAAAAAAATAAACCACAAATAAACCAACCTTCAATCTTCCTTTATATTGTCTTTGCAAGTATAAATGGCATACGGGATAATGGACTGTATGTTTTTAAACCGAAGCCTAAAGTTTTATTTGTGCGACTACTTAAAAATGTAGTTAAAATGATTTAAGGTCTGAAGACCATCTGGCAAAGAAAGTTAAATGCAACATTATGCGCTCTTTAAGCTATTTATTGATTACAGTTATTTTGTATTTGGGGTGATTATACGAGTATGTCAAACAGCTATGGTGGCAGTTTAATGTGTGACCTTGGGAAGCTGTTAAACATAAAAGTTGCCCTTTTATAATCAGATATTTAATGATACGTTCTATTCCTTTGTGGCAAAGGTATCTGCCTCCTCCTTCTGCTTAAAGTGCTTTTTATGTGCTTGAGCATGTGCAGAGGAGGCAGCAGGTGAAACAGCAGTCAATCATTAACATCAGTAAGGTCATCAGTCACAGCCTGAAAAATAAGGAGGGACAATTTTCTCTTTTATAATTTCTCAATAGATGCAGTGAATTCACACTTTTTGTAACTTTAAAGGTCATGTTCACCAGATTTAAAATTATATATAGGTAAATCACCTGACCGACAGCTGACAGATGAAGGGCTAACCTGTTATGCAGCAAAATGATCTTCCCACATTTCCTCTCTCTTTCAAAAAGTTTTTGCCTCCTCTGCAAGTTCTGCAGCTAGGGTAATAGCATTCATTCATTGCAAAAAGAGCAGTTACAGAACATCAGGCAGCAGTTTAGGTTAGACTTACATCTCTCAGATTTTCAACTGAGAGTTTGGGGGTGATTTACTTACTATACACAAGAACATGCAAAAGAGCGCAGCACCCTTAAAACTCACAAGCTTTTATTATTATATATTCATTAAAATGTAACAACATATCTTCCCAACACTTTATCCATAGTACACGGCGTATCCAACATTTGTTCCTGATCATTTGTCAGGGAATTTACTTATACACAATCATTCATTTTTAACATCATTTTCTCTTCACCCTTGACCACTAAAGCTAATTCAAACCCCCTATCTCCCCCTAAACTCAGATTCCAAATCCATAAATGGGCAGGAATTATGGGTTCTGAATGTGGGTATGATTAAAGGACAACTACACTGTAAAAATGGACTTTTTAAAAATAGAAACATTTCAGTTGCAGGGAGGTTGGATTGATTGATAATATGTTTTTGTTGAGGAGCTACAGCACACACAGTTTTCATCTTCCAGGTTGGTGCCCTGGGCTTTCCAGTATTAAAGATAGTGCTGAAGCAATATCGGAAGGTAGAAATTCCCAAACCTACCTCCAGGTACTTTTCAATTTTATACTTTATATGCACTATAGTTCTCCTTGAAGAAAGTGAAGATTCTGGTGTTTCTGACACATTGATAATAGAATTATAGTTTAGAATGTCTGTTCTTGAGAAGAATAAAATAATATAGAATGACCACTTGCTCTGTTTAAAACCTGAATACTAATAACGGCAAAACTTGAACAATATAAAAATAATACACAAATGTGTTCTCTCAGCTTAATCGCACCCACTATACGAACTCAGTGTTCCCTTTATAAGGCCGAGATAAAATAAAAATGAATTGGGTTGGTTAAAGCAAGGTGAAGCTGGAACAGAAAAAAACAAGCTAAACAATGAATTGAAATTAACACATGATCTCAGGAAGGAAACTTAGTGTGAATTGTAATTGCTATGTGCTGAAATTGTGATTTAATCTAAACATTTCTTGGGGTCAGGAAAGAATTGTTTATTATTGTGTAGAAATGTCTCTGAAGTGACTGAAATGTGGGGTTTTTTGTGTATTTTATTTTTATTTCCTCTGGGTTAGCCACAGAGTTGTAACCTAAGCTGATGTCATTAAAAACTTGGAAGCAATCTCCCTAACAATTAGGGAACTGGTTATGGTTTTAGGAATTCTTGGTCAGTGGTTCTCAGCATTCATATCTTTTACACAAAAGCAAAAATTGGAACACAATAACATATGAAGTATTAAGAGTGCCGGGCTGGAGAAAGCGTGGGAAGTCATTTGGCCAGTGCACTTAAATGGAAGTCTCCAGGGAAAGACAAACAACATAATATAACAGACCAGGCTCCATATTTAAAGGTATATTTAAAGGCAAGTTAATGAAGAAAATGTAAAATTGTTAAAGGCAAGTTAAAGTATTTTTTAGTGTATTAATTAACTTACCTTTGCCTCCCTGTATTTTTTAGCTAATATCCTGAGCCTGAAAAGTGGCCTGTTAAGCCAATTTGATCAGTCCTAATAGCCGCTCATGCCATTGACATTACAGGGATCCCAGAGCTGCTCAAAAAGCTGCTGTACACATGCACACCCTGAAAACTGAGGCTACACATGCGTGTTTAAGCTTAATCATGCCGGGATTCCCGAGATCCCGGCATGATCCCGGCATGATCCCGCTATCACAGCCACTTGGTAGAAGCTTCAGAGTTTACTTTTTTATCTTAGAATTTAGAATCCTTGGAAACAAAGAACATTACTGTAGGTTAATAAAATACACCATGGCTCTCCATTAATAAACAGGATACTGATTAAAGGGAAAAAGAAGCTTAAGGCAGAATAAAAACCAAAGCAGTCAACACAATGTTGCTGGTCTTTTTAATTTTGCTTATCTATGGCATCCTGCATCATTACTAATATTTGTATCTTACTCCTGATGTGATCCAAAACCAACAAATGTTATCAACAGCATTAGTGCATTATTATAGTCCTCCCTGACCCTGCCATAAAGCTGTACTAGAGAAAGTGGGAAAAGAAAGTCCAGATGGGAAAGAGAAGAGCAATAGTATAGAGGAGGGATGAATAGGGACAATTAAAGTGAAGTGTATGGGAAGGACAGAAAACAAAGAGTCCTAGTGGAAAGGAGTAGAAAACATTGAAACGGGGGGGGGGGGGGGATGTCAAAGACGGCACTAAAGATATTGTAAATGCTTTATTTCTGGCAACTACAAATTGTACATTACAAGTAGGAAGTTTAGGATTATTTTTTTTTATTAATTTTATTTTTTAGAACTTGCCAGTATTTATGTAAATTACATTTCCCTGCTCTACATGGTTTTCAGATGCAATTCTAAAATTAAAAAAAAAAAATTAATAGGAGACTATAGACTATAGTAATGATAATGGTGTCTGCCATCTATGGGTGATATCTGTCTTATATTATTTTTATTACTTATGAGGGATGGGGCCTCATAACTCATCATAAGGCCCCATTGAGTGTCCCAAAAAGGGCTCCTGTTTCTCCTTTTGAGGGGCCAGCTCATCACAAGGCTGAACGCTGCAGCCCTTGCCAAGGCCCATGCCACCCTGGCTGCCTCCTGCATTTGTAGAGTGCTTGGAAGAGAATGCTGGGAGGGATAGTTTTCATACATTTGAAAGCCAGCATGTTGGAGATCACTGTGTTATATTATCATTATACCAAATAATGTAATAACAGTTCTGGAGGGTTTCAGTGTATAACATCTTTCATTAAACACTGTTCTCTTATTGCACATCTAATTAGAAGTGTGAAAGGTTTGCACTGTGCTAGCTGCAGATTAATTTTTACATTATATAATTTTATTAGATAACTGACCTGTCTAGTGTTCGGCATTTTCAGGGCTATTACATTTTCTTCATGTAGTTTATTATGACTATTCGCTCAGTTTACAAAGAAATGGCAATCATATCACTCTGACTATAGCTCTGTTCTTGCAAAATTCAATGTAGTAAATTTGTTAAAATATGCACAGTAGAGGGGATAATGAAGCCCAAACTTCCTCCCTCCCAAAATACTACCCAGGAGGTGGATATATGCTGTGAGGTCCTCTAGATGCCCCTCATCATTCATTCGAAATCCGACTCATGTTGCCAGTCTAGCCCCACCCATATAACAGTTTGGGACTGATCCTGGACTGGCCAATAAAAAAAATTTGTGTTTTCAGCAGGTCGTGTCTTCCCATTGAAGAGTGTGGAATTGTAAGAGTGTGGGGCTAGACCAGCACTATAAGCTGCACTTTATTAAGGGGAGGGGTTTGTTTGGGAGAGTACTAGAAAATAGAAGTCTCCTTTAAAATGTTAGCATGCTGTAGATTGGGCTATTCAATAAAAGTTCTTATCATTTAAAATGGTGCTAATTTTGCCCCAACCAATCAGATCTTATTTAACATTTGAAAGCTAACATCTGATTGGTTGGGGCAAAATTAGCACCATTTTAAACGATAAGAACTTTTATTGAATAACCCTGTAAGTCTGTCGGGACTAGAGATGGCCAAAACTCACCAGTTTAGTTCCTTTATAAGGCAAATTGTTTTTGCGGTTTATATTTTATGATTTATTTTTGGAGTTTACTTCTGATTATTTAAAAAAAAAAAACTTTTTTAGTAGCTCTTAATTTGGAATTTTAATTACCTTGGGGGTTTTAGGGCTAATAAGCCCCAGTAACTAGGCAGTAACTTGAATGACAGTTAGAATAATAATGAATATGTGCATATGAATTACAAGACAAACATTAAAAATAATAATGATAATTAAATCAAGGATCCCAATTAATCTGTTGTCTGGTTTTTGAGGTCATTGACCCCAACAGATTGATAATATTTTTAATCTCTGGAAGAAAAGAGGCAACATAGTAATCAACCAATCGAAAAGCCCAAAAAAATAAATGAACAGATAAAGACCAGTTGCTTAGATAACATCAGTTTTTAATAGATTAAATGTTAGTTTCAGTTGAATGTTGCCATGGATCATTAGCTATGTGACAACACGGTCTTTTACATATTAAATACTTTATGATCAAATCCAAAAGGACAGCTGCTTATCATAACGTAATAAATGAGAAACAAACAGAAATGTCCTATAAAATTATACTGATCCTTCATCACCAATATTTCAACATTCTTATAAAAAAAAAAATCAATCAGACTTAATGTAGCTATATAAAACTGGAAAGCAAGTGAAGCAGGGGCGTAAGTAACAGGGGAACTGGGGGGCAAGGGGGCCCCATCTTCTTATTTTTCTTATGACAGATATAGAAATGTTGCAGGGACAATAAAAGGCCAATTACACGGTGCATGGCCAGAATATAATATTAATTAGATAATATGATTTTGAAAACATAGTGGATGTAAAGTGGAAATATTTTCTGAGGGGGGTGAGTGTAAAAGGTCACAAAAAGAGATAGCAGAACTTTCTACAGTTCGTTTTGTTTCCGAAAAGTAAAGTAAAGTTCTACTTTACGAGCCCATTAAAGTCAATGGGGAAAAAAAAGTTTGAAAAGTTCTAGTTACAGTTAAAATAGCAATGGTAACTTACTGTAAATGGCTCTGGTACCAGAGAAATGGTTTGGGGAACATGTCCATATCACCAAAACGTGTTTAAACACTAACTTTCCCCAGGATCAGGCAATTGTCGTGTTTCCACATTGAGTTTTTGCTACATTCGAGAGTTATCGCCAAATTCGAGGGTTACCGAACGATACATTAGAGGGTTATCGCCAATTTCAAGGGTTACCGAACGATACATTAGAGGATTATCAGTGAAACGCCGCATTTGAGGGTTATCGCCGAAACACTGCATTCGAGGGTTATCGCTGAAATGGTACATTCTAGGGTTATCCCCGAAACACTACATTCAAGGCTTATCGACAAAAAGGTACATCCGAGGGTTATCAAAAATCCAATTTATGGAAATTTCGGAAAAACCGAACTATGATCCTTCAAGAAGTTCTAAATGAGTTTTTCCGAACTATTAATGTTTGGGTTGAACTTGGGTTCGAGTTCCAGCCCATCTTCAGTCACAAATGGAAATACAATATATTTCCATTATATATTTAGCACCCTATTAACTTAAAAAATCCCTAGTAAAATGTAAACATCATGTCCACACCACTAATTAAAAATTATTTATATCTGTGGTATTTAGTTAGATCAACTGGACTTGTAGTTTGGTAGTTTGTAGAATCTGTTGTGAGGAAAAAGGGTGTGGGAAAGGGTGGTTCGGGTCCTGATTTAGGTTAAAAAGTATTCATTTGGTCTTAGATTGAACTCATGGAAGATGACCTGTCAAAGAAAATGAATTGGTAGATTTAGCTTTCTATAATTCAGTAAAATAGCATCACAGTATTTAAAGGGCATGTCCACCCCTCGGGTAGCAGCAGCTTACTTCACAGCCAATAACCTCTAGTGAGGTGAGGTAATCAATGAATAAGAATACTTCACAGCCAATGGCTGACTGCTGTTCGCCAACTTCCCTACTCTGCACATGTGCAAGATAAAAGCTGATCTTGAAGGAAGACAAATCTGGGATTGTATTTAATGTTTGAGCAGTGAAACAATTGTGTATGGAGTTTTAGGGGTTTGTATTTTACCTATACACAGTGTTCCCTATACACAACTTTTTATTTTAGGGATGGAAATGCCCTATAAGTTTGTTTTATTAACGATAAGCAGCAAATAGTCTACAAATCCACAATACATAGTGCCATTGCCATTGCCATTTCCATTCCGTTTTATTGAAGATGGGAGGTAAAGAAGCTGTGTCTTACCTAAAACCTGCAGGAGCCAGGAACGAAGGTAAGGTACATACCTTACCTGTAGCTCCTGGGTCTGACTCGAATCCAGATCCGACACGGGACCCCTTGGTTCTGAAATCCGAAAGATTCGGCCGAATTTTCCGGATTTCGGGACTCCAGAGCCTATTTTTTATAATTATCGCACGTCCAAGGATTAGCGAAAGAGCCTTGAACGTTCGATAATCCTCGAAAATACAATTGGAAACTCGAAAGTAGTCTCTGATTGTATTTTCCAGGGTTATCGAACGTTCAAGGCTATGCTCCTCCGCCACATAGTCTGCATTCTAGGGGCATCGAACTTGTGCATAGCGTACTATCAGGGAGATTCAATAAAAGTTCTTATCGTTTAAAATGGTGCTAATTTTGCCCCAACCAATCATATCTTATTTAACATTTGAAAGCTAACATCTGATTGGTTGGGGCAAAATTAGCACCATTTTAAACGATAAGAACTTTTATTTAATAACCCTGTAAGTCTGTCAGGACTAGAGATGGCCAAAACTCACCAGTTTAGTTCCTTTTTTCGGATTCACGGATCTCGGTAAAATCCCGAAGATCCAAAAATCCAAAAACAGAACGCATTTTCGATTATTATCGAACGTTCAAGGCTATTTTCAAAAATTATCAAAAATAGCCTTGAACATTTGCTAATAATCGAAAATTTGTTCCGTTTTTTAATTTTTTCAGATCTTTGGGATTTTCCCGAGATGCTGATACCATATCAGATACAAAATTGTAAATATCTTTAAACTATGTAAATAAAATAATGAAAGTAAATTGCAAATTGTAAATTTAACACAAGTCGTTTGAGGACCACAGTTACCCTTTAACACAAGAACACACGCAACAATGGCGGTTTAGATTTACAATTAATCGGGTACTGCAGTGATAAGCGAAAAGGCGAATACGTCGGTAATGACTTTTCACCTCCAATTTTACAACTTCTGTTAAGTCAGAATCTGTCAAATTACTGTATGTAATTTCACGTTTAAAAACGTCTCTTGATACATCGCTGACCACAGACTATAGAAATATTGAATAGATGCTCATTCTACAATAAAACTTTGCAACATAGATGTAAAGCATTGTGGGTACAAATTACTAATAGTAATTTCAGTTATCACAAAAGCAAGATCCATAATACTGAGTCCAAAATACTGAAACACACCAGACCCAAGAGAGCACAATGATGTTCTCCTCATAACGTCCACTAGAAAATAGAAAAACAGATACACGGGGCTAGAGACACAATTTTTTTTTCCTGAAGCCACTATGGAGATTTAAAATTGTGATTGTGTCACTCAGTAAATTCCTTTTTTTTCTGAGTGATTTTAAAGCCAGCTGGCCGTAAGATTCTCACACATCTTTAAAGGGCAAGTCCACCCCTGAAATAAAGTAAATGGGAACTCACCCCCCCAAAAATTTAAAAATCACAATAGTTAGAAATCTGAGATTTAAAACTAAACTAAAACTTGTAAAAAAGCTTGGAGAGGTGGGATAAAAACATTTTGAGGTTAGCCCTATGTCTGTCAACTTTCTATCTATTGTAGTTTTGGGGATTGGGGGGTTATTTCCCTATATATAATTTCCATTTGAGGTGGTAGTATGCCAATTGAGACAGGAAAATGGTGTCGCCACTCTCTGTAAATACATAGTCCATAAAACCCCTTAACATTCTATTTTACAAAAAATTCCATTCTGTACAAGCAAGTACCTGAGTCGTGTTTTATGTAATGATTACAAACTATTAGAACAGTTACCATAAAATGACATTTCAGGAGCCAAAAATGCACAGTCACTGTTACAATCAGAGGAGATAAAGTGACATTAAATTATAGAAGCACAACAAATGGTTTAGCAAAGCCATACCCTGATACATTTATTGCTATCGACATCAGTGCAATTAGACTTCTGTAAAAAACCATCAAAAGATCATACAGGTAGAAAAATAATAGCAATATGGGATATGGGAAAATATGACTTAGAGTATTTTTCTCCTAGTTTAAAAGGTAGGTACAAATAATTATTATCGGTAAAAAGAAATACAGGGTTATTCAATAAAAGTTCTTATCGTTTAAAATGGTGCTAATTTTGCCCAAACCAATCAGATCTTCTTTAACATTTGAAAGCTAACATCTGATTGGTTGGGGCAAAATTAGCACCATTTTTAACGATAAGAACTTTTATTACAGCTCCCTGTAAGTGTCATTTATTGCTATCCGTATATCTAAAATATAGCTCCTATTGGCAATAAAAAGTGTAGCAAGTAGAACTAATTGAAATTGGCAAGTTTCATTCCGCGGAACCTGGTAATGTTCCGAACTCAAATGATTCCGAATTTTTTTAATTTTTGATCACAATTTGGGTATTTGATAGCAATTTTCGAATTTTCAACAACAATTTCAGATTTTCTAATGCACTTTTTAGAATTTAGATTTTCTAATATTAGATTTTCAATTAAAAGTTCACAGTTTAGAACATTGGAAAAAATCCGTTGGTTCTGCATAAAAACCAGGTTCGTTTAGAAACCAGGATTCATAACTAGTTGCAAGTCCAAAGCAAACTATGGAGGGTTTAAATGAACAAATAAAGAAGCAAGATTTTTATATCTTTTGTGACCTTAAAATTAAATATTTTTCTTTGAGTTGATGAACTGTAATAAATATTGTAAGTTTTCAGAAAAGTTCATTCAATGAAAACTTTTGGGAGCACTAACCAAATTACAGTTTCATAAGTTATATTTAAATTAAATAAATATACTACTGATTAATGAGGGTATCAAACGTCTCCAAACAGTTTTTAGTTTGGTGAGAAAACACACATATTTTCTCAACTGAAAATCAGATACCGTTAGGAATTATGCTTGACAGTTAAAGAAACATTCTTAGGTGTTTGGTAACCAAGGATATTTTGCCATCAGAATAATCCTGTGACCTTTATATCATAATTGTTGGGAGTTCCGCCAGGTGACTTCCTTCCTTTGTCTTTCTTTTCCTTATTATTAGCCCTTATATATATATATATATATATATATATATATATATATATATATATATGTATGTGTGTGTGAGTGTTTTGTCCTCTGGTACATGAAGGTTTTATGAGCCAAATATTTAAAGTCTACATTATTTTCCAAGTGTATATAAGGGCTTTACATTTTAAGCAATGGTGGTGTATGTTTATCTATGTCATTCTTATATTGTACTAAAAATGAAAAATACAGTTTTCAATTAAATAAATGGAATGTAAATGAATGTTGCTAAATTACATTAGTCAATACAGATATTAATCCATTATTTTTTAGGGAAATTGTAAAAAATAGTCAGAGCAGAATATTTGTTATGAGGCTTTAAATATGCGATAAAAGTACTAAATTACTTAAAGTTAAAGAGTATGTCCAGAAGTGATGAGTTCCGGTTTCAAAACTTGGTCTTCGATTCGGAACTGCCTCTTTCGAAAATTCCCAGATCCAATAGATTTTTTTACATTTTCGAAACTCGAAAATGCAAAAATAGCATTTGAAACTTGAAAATCAAAATGGTCTATTGGAAAATAGAAAATGTCTGTCGGAAAATCGAAAAAATCTGATTCAATCAGATTTTCAGATCTTCAATCTGCTATTGGAACTAAACTTGCCAGTTTCATTAATCTCTAATGTCCACCCTCTGAGAAGAACCTAAAACTACCTTCTTCCACCCCCCAACCCCAATACTGCAAGACTTACCTGATAGATGAACCTGAATAAAGATTTTCCCTTCACTGCCCCCTCTTTAAAGTTCATACCTTTTTTTGCAGCTGTGCAGGCTTGTTATAAGCTTACATACACTCAGAGGAGGCAGTTATGGCAACAGTAAGTCATTGATTAACTGTTGCTACCAGAAAGAAGATGAAGGACAACAGAAAGGGGAGTGAACTGAATATATTTATTCAAGAATATGTGAGGTTTGCGGGAGCGTGGAAGATAAGTACAGATTCTTGTCTGGGGAGTTAGACAGGCTCTTTATCAAAACTACAAACAATCTTGACCAACTTGGAAAAGGACTATTTAGTATTTCGGTTTTGGGGAATAATTATTTTTCTTTTGACAATTTTCAAAATACTATAACGTTATTAATGTATATAATACATGTGGCTTGAGTTCTTACAAGCAATTTTCCATCTAATTTTGTATCCAGTGTGTGTGCAGAAATATGTTATATGTGGGTTTATGATAATCTTTTTATTCTAGCATATTGGTGTGCACACTATTTGAACCTGTGTGAACAGGTTTGCTGAGTTGTGTACGCATGCACAAGTGCAAGTTATAAGATGGGGCACACACAACCAGATTTTTTGGCCCAACTGATTTATATTTCCATGTATCTTTCTGTGGGGCCAAAAAATCTGCAGTGATTTCACCAGCCGCAACCAATGTCAGTCGCCTGTTCACCTGGACTGGACAAACAGGCAATCAGACATGTTAATAAATCACTGGGGAGACCACACTAGCACGGTGAACTATTAGCCATGGCAATTTGGCTAGTGTGTGACAAAGATTTAGGAACAGGAAAGGAAACCTGTCCTTGTAACAACTGATCCTATTAGGCACCATCAATACAAAGGCTACTGCCCTAATTTGTTTGCTGGATTTTCACTCTATCAAAGGCAGCTTGCTTCTGACTAAAAATGTTTTTTTAGACTGTATTTTAAGTCTATTTTTGGATAATCTTTTACACAAACATGGTTCTCCTTTAAACATTTAGATAAAATTAACATCAACAGTCACAGGGTGTGTTGAGATTCACCGTTATGTTTCTGTTTTAACTAAGACATTATTTAAAATACTTTCAGGAACATTCCATTTTGAGAGGTGGTAAGTGACAGCAACTGATAAAGTTTGACTGTTATTATGAGAAACATTAAAGGGCATGTTCAGCCCCAAAATTATAATTTTCCTTACTGCTGGTCCTACTGTGTAGTGTTAAAAAATCCTTACCTTTCTCCTCTGATCCTTATGGTTGTCCTGCAGTGCCTGGTCAAAGGCCAGAAAAGTGAAGTAAGAGCATCTCTGTGTGTAATCTGGTGCATGCTAATTCCTTGTCCTCCTTGAGGACTCTGGCATGCACAGGGGAGTTCTACCCCTTCCCACCCTCACCCACTTTCAAACAACTTTGCTGTAGTGTAGGGGATATCCCCTCCAACCCTAAACACCATGGTTTCAACTTTAAAAAGTTCCCAGTAGTAGACTTACCTGACCTCATTGATCTGACCTCAAGATCTCTCAATAACTGGCAGCCAGGTCTGTGTTTGGCTGACTCTCAGCCAATCACTGAAGAGGCTGCCAGTCCATCCCCTATTGTTACTTTGTTCCCAGAAGTAGCAGTAGAGGCAGAGGCTGTGAGAATGAAGGTGGGTAAGTCTATTTCAGGGAACAATTTCAAGTTAAAACCATGGTGTTTAGGGTTGGAGGGGGGTCCCCTACACTACAGCAGAGTTTGGGGTGGAGATACCCTTTAATAACGGGGGAGAGTTTTACTTCCTTTTAAACAAAACACAACATACAAGTAACATCAGATTTGGCAATTATATATTTGATGCATGTTACCATTACACTTCTATCTTTTAAGGTGTCTACAAGGCTTTGTGCAGGAACGCAAATGCACATAAAAGTGCACACAGGATATAAATGTATTCAGCACAAATGGATCTTAGTGGAGTGGTGAGAACACTAAAAGGTATTCCATGTAGCCAGAGGTCTAGCTAACAGGGGAGCAGCCCCTGTAATCACGGGGGGGGGGTTAACTTCTTACCACAGTCTCTTCACAGACATCCACTGTAAATGAAGCATGGAGGGGTTCCTATTATAGTTTTCTTGGGAGGCCTAGTGACTTCTGGTTATGCAACTGCCTAACTTGTTTTTTGTTTTTTGAATGCACGTGTTCCAATAACAGAATATAATGTGCGGACAAGCCCTGATATGCAGAAAATGGACACAGTAACAGTTTATCTAATTGACAATATATATAATAAGAAACTACAGTCTAGCAGTTATATTCAGATTTTTCAAATTTGACATCATTTTTGGAAATGTGAATTGTTATAAGCCTTTGATAATAAATGCAGCTTGGACATAAAAGCGCCAAACACTGTATTGTATTGTTTGCACAGATGTTACGATTCAGGAGATGATGATTCCTCGATGGTTCAAGTGAGCTCCAAGGAAAGCTAGAAGGTTGTACAGTTAACTCCCAGGGTGTAATTCTAAACCATACAACCTACTACCTCAACCTGGATGCACACATTTTCCAATGCAGTCCACGTCTTCATTTCTTTCCTTAAATTCTCAGATGTCACATGAAACTACAGTACTATAGTATCCAATATTAACTTAAAATTAACATAACTACAGTACATATTCCAATATTAATAAATGGAAAGAGGGTAATATACATAAATGTTATAGAAATAGTACTTTCTATAGTGACATAAAAAAAAAAAATGTACCCTTCATTCTGCTTGCACATACCAAATAAAATGAAATGATAACATCTATATTTTCCTATGTTTGAATATAAGATGTGGGTATATAGATGCTATGTAGATTTCTGCTTAATTGGTGAGTTATAATAATGAAATTTCCATCTTTTTATGACTACTACCGAACAACTAGAAAGCGAAGATCACGTTCCATAATGACACAGACCAGTAGAAACGAGCTTGAGCAAAAGAATTCACCACAAGATCGGATCTACGGGTTTATGCTAGTAGGCCAGAAATATATTCCATCCAAATATCTGGTGTATAGAAACTTCTGTTATTTATTCATTACACTATGCAATTTTTACTGTTATTGGACAAAAAACAAAATAACTCGAACAAGAAAATCCCACCTTAGGCAGATCTTTACATTACAAAAAGAAATTAAAATAAGGCTACATTATGTTTGTTATAAATAACGTAATTCTATTCTCTGAAATGCAGCAAAATAACTTTAATATTTCTATTTACTCCTGCCTTTAAAATACATTTTTACATTTACAATTCAGAACCAAGTTTAAAAAAAATAATTAAAATATCCAAGGACTCATCAAAAGCTAGATCTTGTAAATAAAATATTATTGAAAAAAATGCCCTTTTGCTATTGTTATGAATATATATTTTTTTAGATTTGGTGATTTACACATCCACGCTCACAAATAACTCAAGATTCGGTTTAAACCTTCTGACTTGCATTCTATGACCTGAAATCGTGCTGACAAGGTTAAAAAGAGAATTTTGCAGACTTTCTTTGCATGAACTTTTCAATATGGCAATATATATATATATATATATATATATATATATATATATATATATACTTATAATTCATTTGGCAGATGCAGAAAGAGGTATGACTGCTGCACGGCTATGTACAAATATACTGTATGGCAAAAAATACTAAACTTCTATTCGTACCGTCAATGCTATTTTCTGCTTTATCTTGAAGAAGACATTATTGAGAGCAATCTCTCCGATTATTTAAAGTTTAGAATTTATTGTTTTTCAGTTTTGAAAGCTGCCACTAAATGTTAATCTGTCCATATATAACAAATGTTTTGGTTTCTATATTAAGAGGCAGCAATGTGTTGTGGACAGTAATGGACATGCTTAGGAACCAAAGACAAATGTAACACAATAACATTATAACATAGTAATTGAGGTTGATCTTTGGAATTTGTCCATCTAGCCCATCCTTTATACCCTCCTCTTTAACCCTACCTAACAGTTTATCAATACAAATGTATTCCAATATCCAAAAGAAAGACATTCTACGAGAGTTGATTTTGGTATGACAGATGTTCAGGACTAACAGTTCTTAGGATAGATGTCAAAAGTATATTTTTATAGGTTTCTGTGGGTGTTTATTTTTTTTTAAATGAAAAGACATTTAAGCTTTTAAACAGTTGACACAGAATATCAAATTGTACTGGCAACAGACCGGCGATTTCATAAAAAATAAAAAATATTTGGAAAAGAAAAAACTTGTATGCAAACAGGAGGCATTTCTCGATATTTCCATTGTAAAATAACTACTTCATATGCATGTTAGACCACTAATTTACATATGTTTATTGAATTACCTTGACTTGAGTCCAGAATAAAGCATATTTGCCAAACTTCGCGTTTGTATGTCTGTGCGCTGAAATCGTGAAAAAAGAATATATTAAAGATGAATGCCGTTGAAGGTCAATCTTAAATAATAATATTGTCCTTTCACATTTTATTTAAATGTTTAAAGTCTTTTAAATGTGCCCAGAACATGTATTATTTATTTTATTGCATATTGTACAATTAGAAGTGCCTTTGGGCTCTACAGTAGAAGAGTCCAAGCATATTTTAAAACAAATAATAACCAATCACAAAAAAACCCTAATAATTAATAACTTTTTTATACACAGGTAATAGATTCGAAGCTTGATTGCTTAAAACTAATATCTACTTTCTAAACTCTCTCTTCACCACTCCAGCATAATTTATACAAAGAAAATTTCCTGTAACATTGGAAAACTACTATGCTGTATGAATACTACAGATGTATTTGTCAAAATCTCAAAAATATAGTGAGGAACTACATCTTAATAAGAAAAATGCGTTATTTTGAATTAATTTATTAAGGTTGTACATTTAAATGTCTGTTTTATACAGTACGTTATACAGGATGTTTTAAGACTCTGTTCCACATTCACAAAAGGTTTTTATGCCTCTTTTATATGCCAATGAACAAGAGTAGATAAATGCTAGAAAGATTACTTCATGCATGTACCAGGCCTAATTAATGTTCTGGTAAATAATATGCATGAACTGCCTTTACGTTTTACACAGTATAACACAGAGAATAGCTGTTAAAATATTTTATTACATTATTAATTCATTTATACATCACAGAAACAGCTGCCTATACTTGAGAAAATGATCATTTAGTAGAGTGTTTTTTCTTCCATAAAACATTTACTTTTAACCTCTCAACAAATTGCATTATATAAGAAAACAAAGTTTAAGTAACCGTTTAGACATCTCATATTCATAAAACTCAATTTCAGACAAAACGTATATTTCAATAACATTATATATCTATATATATTACAACATTTAGAAATAATTCTGCACAGGTCTAAAACTTTTCTGTGATTTTAACTTTAAAATATTGCAAGGTTTTTTTTTTAAGTTTGCATTTCAAACACACAAGAAACTAATTATCATCCCCACGGTGGTAAAACTATAAACCACGGACCTGTGTGTAGTTCAGATAAAGGATGTTTAGATTAGATCTGGAATTGAATTAAACAAATAGCTTATGTAAAGGAGTGAAAAGGTAAATAAAATTTTGTACCTACTTTGGGGGGGGGAATTGTGATCCGGTAAAGAACAGAAATGTCACATTATTGAGAAAGGAACCAAAAACGAGATTTTTTTTTAAAAAAAAGATCACTGATACATTTTAAAAAAAACTTGACACAGGTATCTTGATATGAAAAACTTCCTGTATCTCTGACATTTTTCAACATCTAAACTTGAGTTGTTCTTTCCAGTTACTTCTTTAAAAAAAAAAGGGGGGGGGGGGCATATCACATGCAGCTATCATTGCTTTTTCTCAGTTCTTTTCAGGATTCCAGGCACAAAGCACTGCGCAAAACCTGCACCAATCGTCGACGCAAAGAGTCTGAACAGAGGTGTACTTGGGAAATCCCACAAAGTACTTGGAGCCTGCACTGATTTTTAGAAACAGGGGAATGCACAGATCGTCAGGAGCAGAGGGGGTCAAAGAGGCAGGGTGCCAGTATTCTGCATGGAGGAGAAATGAGCTCATGTTTAAAGCTGTCACCCCATTTGCCCGCTTTAACTGCCTCCTCGCTATAGACTTCAGAGAAAAAAAGTTTCTGTGATTTAAGCAGTGAGAAGATTCTACAAGACGTGCAATGCCCTGCATGTCTATTTTTATTGAACAGAAACTGGTTAATAGTAGGTATCATGGCTTAGACTGTCTATATTTTTGTATGATGATAAGCAGCAAAATTTATCAGGCGTGGCAGGCACAGCTTCCTGGTGGCCTGCCAAAAAAAAAAAAAAGCCGAATAATAAGCGAAGTTGTGCTTCAAAGGCTGAATCGCTTGCTGAGTCTAGCTAAAGTCAAGTATTAAGATCCGCCATTTTCTGAGCCATGAAAGAAAAGAAGAGGGAAAAAAGTCAGCACGGGCGCTGCTTTCCAAGTTCCCTTGGCACCAACACAAAATCTCACGTGATGCTTTTTTGCCAAGTGGGGAGTTGCATTCCCATAAACCATTCTGCTGATATTGCGAAGGCAGCTATTGTCTAGAGTACTGTATACCCTGAGCTCAGCCCACAGTTCATTAAATTAGCTGGGAAAAAAGCAAAGCATCACCTATGGGGGTTGGGAGCCATGGAAACGTCTACCTGGCAAACTGCCCGCTTTCTCTGTCCATCAGCTGGGGATGGAATCTTGGTTGATTAATAGAGATGATAACTAGGAATGTTAAGTTGTCCTAAGTAAATCTGATTTGTTGTTGTTGCAACTCCTCTCATCACTTAAGAGCAAAGAAAAGAAGAAGAAAAAAGAAAAACCTCTTAATAACTAACTAAAGGCATCCATCTGGGTTAATAAGATCCTCTTTGGAAAAAGTCAATGAATGAAAGAGTAAAAATAAATATGCTTCTGTACTTCAAACAGTACGTCTTCTAAAATTAACCTCTCTGGTGCTAAACTTCAATACTTTTTAAACTAACATGGTATTCTACATAAAAGCAGTTTTCAAGAGTTACCTGGTAAATATCTAACTATATAAAGTAATAGATTTACATATACTGGTCTACAACACATGGTACATATAAGTAAAATACTGTTGTCCGTTCTGTACCTAAAAGAGTTAAATGAGACAATTATTTCCTCTCTCATAGAAGGGGATGAATTGCTGAAGCTGCCAATAGTTATTCTTTTCAGAGCTGCTTGGGTATTGTATAACAGATCCTTTCAAATCTTGTTTAGTATCGTCGGAACTTAAAAATTCCTTTAAAAAAAGAAATAGGTGCAACGTCGATAATCACGGGCAAAAGTATGCAGTGTATCGCTGTAAGCTTCCCGAAGTAAATGAGAAAAAAAAAGGTTTAGATTCTAACAGTGTAATGTAGCTCAGTTGTAGAGCCCCTCCCCTACACTACTGTAGGTTTTAAAGTACAAGTTCCTTCTATAAATGAAACATTTAAAAAAATTGCACTTTAAATGTTATATCAAGGATTCTAAAATGAAGCATCTATGCACATTAATGTCTTAATATTTATTGAAGTTAATTGAACCAAGATCTTTAAAAATAACTAAAAAGGGGGAAATCTTAAATTGATTCAAGTGGAAGAATCTTTACCAGATCTTTTTCCTGTAAATTTGTTTTGTAATTTGCGATGGAAATTCAGGCTTCATAAAATAAGTGTGTATTTGTGCACTTTTTTTGCACTCTAAATACAAGATACAACACCTAAAAAGCTCTGTACTGTAGGAAAAAGGGGTGCGGGTCATACAGGTAAGTGGGTGTGAACCTTATATTTGAAAATAGTTTGAAACTGAGAGCAGGGTAAGTGTGCATTAAAGTTCTACCCTATGAAATGGGAGCAGTTACACCTGGTTAGTTCCAGGCCCAGGTGGAAAACAAGATAAGGGAAGTTGGTAGAGTTTCATTTGCTGTGGAAACATTTCAAAAATCTATTTTTATTTCAAATACAGTACTATTGATACACGTAAGTGGCAATTACAACCCATATACAATGCTCTCACATGTATCAACATTGACTGTTTAATTTCCCTTAAAGCGAAGAGGCTCTGTTATCACTTTGCTACACATGAGGATCTAGGTAATGGGTTCATAAATATATTATTTAAAAGGTATCTATACTAAAAAAAAGTTGATCTTTAGAGATCCAGTTTGCATTATCTTACATGTCAGCTGTCAATCAAGTGCCTAATTATCATAAACCCTTCTTCTGTGTGTAGTTTTGTAGTTTTGATGAAACTAGAATAGTAACAGTTAGTTTGTGTCAATTGCATGGTGGTAAATTACCTCTCCCAGAGAAGGCTTATTGTAACTACTGAGCATGTTTGACTTCACAGAAAGTCATGTGAGTTGGAAGGATGAGTTGGTTAAGAGTGTCAGGAGGGATACTTAGCCTGAACAAAATAAGTCCTGGATTAAAAGCATGCAGCAACACACATACTTCAGAGTAAGGGCTACTTACATATATTTATTTATGAATTAAGATGAGGCAAAGTTCTAAGTCTACTTGCTCTTTAAAAGAGAAATAAAGCTAAAATCAAAACAAGCACAAATAAGCAGGATTATTAAGCTGCATTTCTCACTTTTAAAAAAACCAAGTAGCATTGTGGAGAAATCATCCTGCAGGTTTTAATAGAGTGGGCCTCGGACAAACATACATAGATGGCATTCCCTGATTTTTGCAACCCACCTTCCTAGTGAGTAACAGTCGGTTTTCTGTCTGCTAAATCTCGATAACAGAGAGGTCACTATGATGATAGAACTATGATGATGTCTAAAGTATGTTGTTCATTTTGGAGGTGAGATAAAACTTTCAGTTAGTTAATAATTATGGAATTGTTTCACGGTATTTATAGATTTGCTTTCATTTTCCTTTAAGGTTACAAAGATTGGACTCAAGATTTTGATCTTTGTATGATGTGTATTCACTGCCACCCTTTTCCCCAATAGTCATTTATTGACCAGAAATGGGCATCAGGCATCAATGACTCTGCATTGGCTTTTTCAAGGAAACATATCAAGTTCTCTTTTGTAGTATTTACTTTGTATAATGTAAATTAAGGATTTTTCCTCTTGAGAGAATCTACTAGACTAATAAGTAATATACATGGAGTCTCAACTAGAATTAATCATGTTTTTATCTAAATGAGCCGTATTTATTTAAAATGAAAGAATTTAGAGACATTTCCCATTTGTCTGTATTCTATTCACACAGTATCCAAATTTGTATGAAAAACTCTGTAATCTGCTACAATGAATAGTAGGAAGGTTCAGTAATGAATGTTACTTGTCTGTGTTTCCATAAACCATGTATCATATCTTTCCTAATCTATATGTTGCATAGAAGAAAATCCGATGTGAACGACTGACCAATTAAGATGGGCAGGACAACATTTAGGTGAGAAAAATATAAAACACACTGTGACCAATTTAAATTGTAGACTGTTAATGTAAGTAACTGTTCTGTGGCTTCTTATCAAAGAAGAACCTTCGATGAGGACACAGCGAATGATATAGTTACTGGTCACTGTACCTGCTCGTTTGCACCAGGTTATATTGCCTGCTGCAACTCCATCATGATAAACCAGAGAATGGATCAGAGTGAAGTATCAATGAATATGAATACAGAACACATTGAATAAGGAGACAGAACACTGGAAAACTGAAGCTCTCTGTTTATGAGCATAACTCGTTTTTACAATTCTCTTAAATCAGTTTGCATTTGGAAGAAGGAACAATGATATACCAATTTCATAATACGTATCTCCTCAATATGACATAAATGCTTCAATGGCATAAAGGGGCACTAAAGAATAAAAGATCATGATATATTTAAACGTGGTCTCACAAGGTAAGGTGAGTGCTATTTATTCAGTTAGAGGTTCTGTCTTATTTTTGTAAACTTCTTCTGCTTAATATTCTGGTTATTTAGTTAATTATTTTGGGCCCTAAGGACCACAAGTGATAAGGAACAATGCTGGGACCTGTAGCAGAAAAATTCAATTTGGACAATTAAAATGTTTACAGATGTGGGATTGTTTTACAAACTAAAACCACCAAGGTATGGAAAATATCCACAGCACTACTAAGGCCTACTAGGCCTCCTTTTATAAAACACTGATTGATTTACATAGTAACATAGTAATTGAGGTTGAATAAAGACATATGTCCATCAAGTCCAACCTTTTCACACTCATTTTTAACCCTACATAACAGTTGATTCAGAGGAAGGCAAACCCCCCTCCAATTTTTTTTCTTAAAACAGCTAAAAAAGGGGAGGAGGAATTCCTTCCAAAGTCCAAATGGCAATCAGAAAGTATCCCTGTACCAACCAGAACTACAGTATATCTATTAATACCCGTAATTCTCAATATTATATAGTATCCCTGTATCAACCAAAACTACAGTATATGTATTAATACCAGTAATTCTCAATATTATATAGTATCCCTGTACCAACCAGAACTACAGTATATGTATTAATACCAGTAATTCTCAATATTATATAGTATCCCTGTACCAACCAGAACTACAGTATATGTATTAATACCAGTAATTCTCAATATTATATAGTACCCCTGTACCAACCAGAACTACATTTCGAGCTGCCTAAGTATAGTTTACCTCTTTTAACCCAGAGAACTATATACAATGCTGCCTGCATCAGGAGAATTCAGAAACTGGGACCTCTGTCATAAGGGTGACATCATGACAGATAAAGTAAACAGATTGAAAGCAATTTATGACACCAGGAACAATTCAATAAAATCAGCCATCGGCAGGCCCTCCATTAAAAAACAAGGCAGAACATACATAGCAAATTAGGAAGAAGAAAACGAGAAACAAGGGTGGGAGATAATAGCAGCAAATAAATATTATGCAGCATACCGCCTCAGGGATGGGCACTGGTGCTTCAGTACAGATAACTATCATTAAGGGGAAGTTTAGCACACACTACCATAATCCATTTATTTCTCTGCATAAATAAAAGCTTCCAGAGTATGACCTGCTGTATGAAAGACCCCTAATGTATCCATCATGGTATTGACTTATTCCCTCAGTTGATTTAGTTGCTCAGTAGAGATCTGAGCATGTTTGACCCATCCAACAGCCAATCAGTAGAAATGACAGTTAGTAACATTCCAAGGTAGTGTGCATTCTGGGAAGAAGAAGGATCATTACAGAACATAAAATGTCAGCTCACTAATGACCTCAGCAAAGCATAACAAAGGTAATAAAATCAATAGATCTTTTTAAACTAAAAACAATATGTAGAATAGATAGGTATGTTTAATATAGCTAAAAAATGTACACAATAATGATTTTTACGATCGAACCTTCTCTTTAAGAGTTCTACCATATTTTCTAATTTTTTGTTTGTCTAATAGAATACTATGGTGCATGTAATGCTTGCGGTAGGTCTCCATAACCCCAATCTGACAAGAAATACTTCCTTCATGTGTCCGCTAGTTTTTCAAAATGATTGTCTACATCACGTCTACATGATTCTAACCTCTGATGGACATTGGTTACATACATGACCTGCGGTGTACTGTATTTTATTACGTAAATACAATGGTATATTTCTAATTCTGTGTCATATTACAGGTGGGATTGTCTAGAACAATATAACTGGGCAGTTCATAATAGATCTTTGTTTATAATGTAAGGGAAAGTTTCTTTCCAGATGTGGAGACAGAAGTTTAGCAAGGCTTGTTACTTTGCCAAAGCACAGACAGCACAATGTAGTTTGGAATTCTTCACTTTTCTTTCAAGGTACTTATGGTCTCATTCCTTTCCTTTTGTGTTTTCTTTATTAAAAAGTCCACAATTTTAGGAATATTTTTTATCTAGAAATACTGCTGATTATTTTAAAAGGAACCATTATGTGGGTGTGCAGAAGGCACGTTTAGCTTTCCAAAACTCGGCTATATTGCTGTTTTTTAAGCATCCACTTTACTATATCTATTATCTATCTATCTTTATCTATCTATCTATCTATCTATCTATCATCTATCTATCTATCTATCTATATCCTATCTATCATCTATCTATCTCTATCTATCTATCTATCTATCCAACCATAGTAACATGTAGAGCACTCTCAGGACTTGTTGAAAAAAATCTTTAACTTTTATTCCAAAGCAGCAAACAGATAGCGACGTTTTGGTCTTTGTCTCAGACCTTTCTCAAGCCATAGTTCATAGTTCTATCTATCTATCTTTCATCTATCACCTATCTATCTATATATCATCTATCACTAACTATCTATCTATCATCTATATCTATTATCTATCTATCAATCATCTATATTATATCATCTATCATCTATCTATCTATCTATTTATCATCTATCTATCTATCTATCATCTATCTATCTATCTATCTATTGTTCAAATTATAAATTTGACTAGAATTATTAACACTATTTAAGGTAATGAAATTAAATACTCTATATGCGGTGCAGTTATAGAATACCATATACGAAAGGGACATCTTGGAAATAGAGCAGTTCAGAGAAGGGCAACTAAAATAATAAACGGAATGTTGGGGCTTGACTATACAAGCAGATTAGACAAGTAAAGGTGTTTACATTAGAGAAGCGATGTTTGAGTGGGGATATGATCACAAATATTATGGGGCCATACAATAAACTCTCTGGTGCATTGTTCCTAATAGGTCATATCAGAAGACTCATGGACATCCTTTAAGATTAGAAGAAACTTCAGGCTAGGAAAGGTTTATTTACAGTAAGAACGATGAAACTGTCTTCCAGCAGATGTGGGTAATGGCAAGTTCATTAAAAAGCTTTAAAAGTGGACTAGATAAGTTTTCTAAAACTAATTAATATAGAATTTCTGGTATTAATACATATACTGTAGTTCTGGTTTGTACGGCATACTATATAATATTGAGAATTACTGGTATTAATACATACAGTATACGTAGTTCTGGTTGGTACAGGGATAACTATATAATATTGAGAATTACTGGTTAATAGATATAAGTAGTTCTTGTTGGTACAGGGATACTATATAATATTGAGAATTACTGGTATTAATGATATACTGTAGTTCTGTTGGTACAGGGATACTATATAATATTGAGAATTACTGGTATTAATACATATACTGTGTTCTGGTTGGTACAGGGATACTATATAATATTGAGAATTACTGGTATTAATACTATATGTAGTTCTGGTTGGTACAGGGGTACTAATAATATTGAGAATTATGGTATTAATACATATACTGTAGTTCTGGTTGGTACAGGGATACTATATAATATTGAGAATTACTGGTATTAATACATATACTGTAGTTCTGGTTGGTACAGGGATACTATATAATATTGAGAATTACTGGTATTAATACATATACTATTAATACCAGTAATTCTCAATATTATATAGTATCCCTGTACCAACCAGAACTACAGTATATGTATTAATACCAGTAATTCTCAATATTATATAGTACCCCTGTACCAACCAGAACTACAGTATATATATTAATACCAGTAATTCTCAATATTATATAGTATCCCTGTACCAACCAGAACTACTGTATATGTATTAATACTGATACAAACAGATACAATAGATACTCTTGCTGCGGCACTCTAAGCGACCCGCCTGTCCGGTGCAGCTATGTTCCAGAGGACATCCCCCCAGGTTCGGGTCTAGGTAAGTATACAATATAGAAACGGAACAGTGCAGTACTCACGGAAGAGGGAGTAGGGTTGGTACAGGGATACTATATAATATTGAGAATTACTGGTATTAATACATATACTGTAGTTTTGGTTGATACAGGGATACTATATAATATTGAGAATTACGGGTATTAATACATATACTGTAGTTTTGGTTGATACAGGGATACTATATAATATTGAGAATTACGGGTATTAATAGATATACTGTAGTTCTGGTTGGTACAGGGATACTTTCGATTGCCATTTGGACTTGGAAGGAATCCCTCCTCCCCTTTTTAGTGTTTTAAGAAAAAAAATTGGAGGGGGGTTTGCCTTCCTCTGAATCAACTGTTATGTAGGGTTTAAAATGAGTGTGAAAAGGTTGGACTTGATGGACATATGTCTATTTCAACCTCAATTACTATGTTACATGTAAATCAATCAGCGTTATAAAAAGGAGGCCTAGTAGGCCTTAGTAGTGCTGTGGATATTTTCCATACCTTGGTGGTTTTAGTTTGTAAAACAATCTCACATCTGTAAACTTTTAATTGTCCAAATTGAATTTTTTCGCTACAGGTCCCAGCATTGTTCCTTATCACTTGTGGTCCTTAGGGCCCAAAATAATTAACTAAATAACCAGAATATTAAGCAGAAGAAGTTTACAAAAATAAGACAGAACCTCTAACTGAATAAATAGCACCACCTTACCTTGTGAGACCACGTTTAAATATATCATGATCTTTTATTCTTTAGTGCCCCTTTATGCCATTGAAGCATTTATGTCATATTGAGGAGATACGTATTATGAAATTGGTATACATTTTTCCTCTTCCAAATGCAAACTGATTTAAGAGAATTGTAAAAACGAGTTATGCTCATAAACAGAGAGCTTCAGTTTCCAGTGTTCTGTCCCTATTCAATGTGTTCTGTATTCATATTATTGATACTTCACTCTGATCCATTCTCTGGTTTATCATGATGGAGTTGCAGCAGGCAATATAACCTGGTGCAAACGAGCAGGTACAGTGACCAGTAACTATATCATTCGCTGTGTCCTCATCGAAGGTTCTTCTTTGATAAGAAGCCACAGAACAGTTACTTACATAACAGTCTACAATTTAAATTGGTCACAGTGTGTTTTATATTTTTCTCACCTAAATGTTGTCCTGCCCTCTTAATTGGTCAGTCGTTCACATCGGATTTCTTCTATGCAACATATAGATTAGGAAAGATATGATACATGGTTTATGGAAAACAGACAAGTAACATTCATTACTGAACCTTCCTACTATTCATTGTAGCAGATTACAGAGTTTTTCATACAAATTTGGATACTGTGTGAATAGAATACAGACAAATGGGAAATGTCTCTAAATTCTTTCATTTAAATAATACGGCTCATTTAGATAAAAACATGATTAATTCTAGTTGAGAATCATGTATATTACTTATTAGTCTAGTAGATTCTCTCAAGAGGAAAAATCCTTAATTTACATTATACAAAGTAAATACTACAAAAAGAACTTGATATGTTTCCTTGAAAAAGCCAATGCAGAGTCATTGATGCCTGATGCCCATTTCTGGTCATAAATGACTATTGGGGAAAAGGGTGGCAGTGAATACACATCATACAAAGATCAAAATCTTGAGTCCAATCTTTGTAACCTTAAAGGAAAATGAAAGCAAATCTATAAATACCGTGAAACAATTCCATAATTATTAACTAACTGAAAGTTTTATCTCACTCCAAAATGAACAACATACTTTAGACATCATCATAGTTCTATCATCATAGTGACCTCTCTGTTATCGAGATTTAGCAGACAGAAACCGACTGTTACTCACTAGGAAGGTGGGTTGCAAAAATCAGGGAATGCCATCTATGTATGTTTGTCCGAGGCCCACTCTATTAAAACCTGCAGGATGATTTCTCCACAATGCTACTTGGTTTTTTTAAAGTGAGAAATGCAGCTTATTAATCCTGCTATTTGTGCTTGTTTTGATTTTAGCTTTATTTCTCTTTAAAGAGCAAGTAGACTTAGAAACTTTGCCTCATCTAATTCATAAATAAATATATGTAAGTAGCCCTTACTCTGAAGTATGTGTGTTGCTGCATGCTTTTAATCCAGGACTTATTTTGTTCAGGCTAAGATCCCTCCTGACACTCTTAACCAACTCATCTTCCAACTCACATGACTTTCTGTGAAGTCAAACATGCTCAGTAGTTACAATAAGCCTTCTCTGGGAGAGGTAATTTACCACCATGCAATTGACACAAACTAACTGTTACTATTCTAGTTTCATCAAAACTACAAACTACACACAGAAGAAGGGTTTATGATAATTAGGCACTTGATTGACAGCTGAAATGTAAGATAATGCAAACTGGATCTCTAAAGATCAACTTTTTTTTAGTATAGATACCTTTTAAATAATATTTATGACACCATTACCTAGATCCTTAGGTGTAGCAAAGTGATAACAGAGCCTCTTCGCTTTAAGGGAAATTAAACAGTCAATGTTGATACATGTGAGAGCATTGTATATGGGTTGTAATTGCCACTTACGTGTATCAATAGTACTGTATTTGAAATAAAAATAGATTTTTGAAATGTTTCACAGCAAATGAAACTCTACCAACTTCCCTTATCTTGTTTTCCACCTGGGCCTGGAACTAACCAGGTGTAACTGCTCCCATTTCATAGGGTAGAACTTAATGCACACTTACCTGCTCTCAGTTTCAAAATATTTTCAATATAAGGTTCACACCCACTTACCTGTATGACCCGCACCCCTTTTTCCTACAGTACAGAGCTTTTTAGGTGTTGTATCTTGTATTTAGAGTGCAAAAAAAGTGCACAAAAACACACTTATTTTATGAAGCCTGAATTCCATCGCAAATTACAAAACAAATTTACAGGAAAAAGATTGGTAAAGATTCTTCCAAGAATCAATTTAAGATTTCCCCCTTTTAGTTATTTTTAAAGATCTTGGTTCAATTAACTTCAATAAATATTAAGACATTAATGTGCATAGATGCTTCATTTTAGAATCCTTGATATAACATTTAAAGTGCAATTTTTTTAAATGTTTATTTATAGAAGGAACTTGTACTTTAAAACCTACAGTAGTGTAGGGGAGGGGCTCTACAAAATGAGCTACATTACACTGTTAGAATCTAAACCTTTTTTTTTCTCATTTACTTCGGGAAGCTTACAGCGATACACTGCATACTTTTGCCCGTGATTATCGACGTTGCACCTATTTCTTTTTTAAAGGAATTTTTAAGTTCCGACGATACTAAACAGATTTGAAAGGATCTGTTATACAATACCCAAGCAGCTCTGAAAAGAATAACTATTGGCAGCTTCAGCAATTCATCCCTTCTTGAGAGAGGAAAAATTGTCTCATTTAACTCTTTTAGGTACAGAACGGACAACAGTATTTACTTATATGTACCATGTGTTGTAGACCAGTATATGTAAATCTATTACTTTATATAGTTAGATATTTACCAGGTAACTCTTGAAAACTGCTTTTATGTAGATACCATGTTAGTTTAAAAAGTATTGAAGTTTAGCACCAGAGAGGGTAATTTTAGAAGACGTACTGTTGAAGTACAGAAGCATATTTTTTTACTCTTTCATTCATTGACTTTTTCCAAAGAGGATCTATTAACCCAGATGGATGCCTTTAGTTAGTTATTAAGAGGTTTTTCTTTTTTCTTCTTCTTTTCTTTGCTCTTAAGTGATGAGAGGAGTTGCAACAACAACAAATCAGATTTACTTAGGACAACTTAACATTCCTAGTTATCATCTCTATTAATCAACCAAGATTCCATCCCCAGCTGATGGACAGAGAAAGCGGGCAGTTTGCCAGGTAGACGTTTCCATGGCTCCCAACCCCCATAGGTGATGCTTTGCTTTTTTCCCAGCTAATTTAATGAACTGTGGGCTGAGCTCAGGGTATACAGTATCTAGACAATAGCTGCTCGCAATATCAGCAGAATGGTTTATGGGAATGCAACTCCCCATTGGCAAAAAAGCATCACGTGAGATTTTGTGTTGGTGCCAGGGAACTTGGAAAGCAGCGCCGTGCTGACTTTTTTCCCTCTTCTTTTCTTTCATGGCTCAGAAAATGGCGGATCTTAATACTTGACTTTAGCAGATCAGCAAGCGATTCAGCCTTTGAAGCACAACTTCGCTTATTATTCGGCTTTTTTTTTTTGGCAGGCCACCAGGAGTGTGCCTGCCACGCCTGATAAATTTTGCTGCTTATCATCATACAAAAATATAGACAGTCTAAGCCATGATACCTACTATTAACCAGTTCTGTTCAATAAAAATAGACATGCAGGGCATTGCACGTCTTGTAGAATTTCTCACTGCTTAAATCACAGAAACTTTTTTCTCTGAAGTCTATAGCGAGGAGGCAGTTAAAGCGGGCAAAGGGGTGACAGCTTTAAACATGAGCTCATTTCCCTCCATGCAGAATAATGGCACCTGCCTCTTTGACCCCCTCTGCTCCTGACGATCTGTGCATTCCCCTGTTTCTAAAAATCAGTGCAGGCTCCAAGTACTTTGTGGGATTTCCCAAGTACCCTCTGTTCAGAATCTTTGCGTCGACGATTGGTGCAGGTTTGCGCAGTGTCTTGTTGGCTGGAATCCTGAGAAGAACTGAGAAAAAGCAATGATAGCTGCATGTGTATGCCCCCCCCCCCTTTTTTTTTTAAAGAAGTAACTGGAAAGAACAACTCAAGTTTAGATGTTGAAAAATGTCAGAGATACAGGAAGTTTTTCATATCAAGATACCTGTGTCAAGTTTTTTTTAAAATGTATCAGTGATCTTTTTTTAAAAAAAAATCTCGTTTTTGGTTCCTTCTTCAATAATGTGACATTTCTGTTCTTTACCGGATCACAATTCCCCCCCCCAAAGTAGGTACAAAATTTTATTTACCTTTTCACTCTTACATAAGCTATTGTTTAATTCAATTCCAGATCTAATCTAAACATCCTTTATCTGAATACACACAGGTCCGTGGTTTATGTTTTACCACCGTGGGGATGATAATTAGTTTCTTGTGTGTTGAAATGCAAACTTAAAAAAAAAACCTTGCAATATTTTAAAGTTAAAATCACAGAAAAGTTTTAGACCTGTGCAGAATTATTTCTAAATGTTGTAATATATATAGATATATAATGTTATTGAAATAAGTTTTGTCTGAAATTGAGTTTTATGAATATGAGATGTCTAAACGGTTACTTAAACTTTGTTTTCTTATATAATGCAATTTGTTGAGAGGTTAAAAGTAAATGTTTTATGGAGAAGAAAAAACACTCTACTAAATGATCATTTTCTCAAGTATAGGCAGCTGTTTCTGTGATGTATAAATGAATTAATAATGTAATAAAATATTTTAAAAGCTATTTCTGGTGATACTGTGAAAACGTAAAGGCAGTTCATGCATATTATTTACCAGAACATTAATTAGGCCTGGTACATGCATGAAGTAATCTTTCTAGCATTTATCTACTTTGTTCATTGGCATATAAAAGAGGCATAAAAACCTTTTGTGAATGTGGAACAGAGTCTTAAAACATCCTGATAACGTACTGTATAAAACAGACATTTAAATGTACAACCTTAATAAATTAATTCAAAATAACGCATTTTTCTTATTAAGATGTAGTTCCTCACTATATTTTTGAGATTTTGACAAATACATCTGTAGTTTATTACAGCATAGAGTTTTCCAATGTTACAGGAAATTTTCTTGTATAAATTATGCTGGAGTGGTGAAGAGAGAGTTTAGAAAGTAGATATTAGTTTAAGCACAAGCTTCGAATCTATTACCTGTGTATAAAAAAGTTATTAATTATTAGGGTTTTTTGTGATTGGTTATTATTGTTTTTAAATATGCTTGGACTCTTCTACTGTAGAGCCCAAAGGCACTTCTAATTGTACAATATGCAATAAAATAAATAATACATGTTCTGGGCACATTTAAAGACTTTAAACATTTAAATAAAATGTGAAAGGACAATATTATTATAAGATTGACCTTCAACGGCATTCATCTTTAATATATTTTTTTTCACGATTTCAGCGCACAGACATACAAACGCGAAGTTGGCAAATATGCTTATTCTGGACTCAAGTCAAGGTAATCAATAAACATATGTAAATTAGTGGTCTAACATGCATATGAAGTAGTTATTTTTACAATGGAAATATCGAGAAATGCCTCCTGTTTGCATACCAGTTTTTTCTTCCCAATTTTTTATTTTTATGAAATCGCCGGTCTGTTGCCAGTACAATTTGATATTCTGTGTCAACTGTTTAAAAGCTTAAATGTCTTTTCATTTAAAAAAAAATAAACACCCACAGAAACCTAAAAAAATATACTTTGACATCTATCTAAGAACTGTTAGTCCTGAACATCTGTCATACCAAATCAACCTCTGTAGAATGTCTTTCTTTTGGATATTGGAAACATTGTGATTGATAAACGTAGTAGGGTTAAGAGGAGGGTATAAGGATGGGCTAGATGGACAAATTCCAAGATCAACCTCAATTACTATGTTAAATGTTATTGTGTTACATTTGTCTTTGGTTCCTAAGCATGTCCATTACTGTCCACAACACAGCTGCTCTTAATATAGAAACCAAAAAATTTGTATTAGGACAGATTACATTTAGTGGCAGCTTTCAAAACTGAAAAACAATAAATTCTAAACTTTAAATAATCGGAGAGATTGTTCAATAATGTCTTCTTCAAGATAAAGCAGAAAATAGCATTGACGGTACGAATAGAAGTTTAGTATTTTTTGCCATACAGTATATTGTACATAGCGTGCAGCAGTCATACCTTTTCTGCATCTGCCAATGAATTTAAGTATATATATATATATATATATATATATTATATATATATATATTGCCATATTGAAAAGTTATGCAAAGAAAGTCTGCAAAATTCTCTTTTTAACCTTGTCAGCACGATTTCAGGTCATAGAATGCAAGTCAGAAGGTTTAAAACCGAATCTTGAGTTATTTGTGAGCGTGGATGTGTAATCACCAAATCTAAAAAAATATTATTCATAACAATAGCAAAAGGGCATTTTTTTCAATAATATTTTATTTACAAGATCTAGCTTTTGATGAGTCCTTGGATATTTTAATTATTTTTTTAAACTTGGTTCTGAATTGTAAATGTAAAAATGATATTTAAAGGCAGGAGTAAATAGAAATATTAAAGTTATTTTGCTGCATTTCAGAGAATAGAATTACGTTATTTATAACAAACATAATGTGCCTTATTTTAATTTCTTTTGTAATGTAAAGATCTGTAAGGTGGGATTTTCTTGTTCGAGTTATTTTGTTTTTTGTCCAATAACAGTAAAAATTGCATAGTGTAATGAATAAATAACAGAAGTTTCTATACACCAGATATTGGATGGAATATAATTTCTGGCCTACTAGCATAAACCCGTAGATCCGATCTTGTGGTGAATTCTTTTGTCAAGCTCGTTTTACTGGTCTGTGTCATTATGGAAAGTGATCTTCGCTTTCTAGTTGTTCGGTAGGAGTATAAAAAGATGGAAATTTCATTATTATAACTCACCAATTAAGCAGAAATCTACATAGCATCTATATACCCAACATCTATATTCAAACATAGGAAAATATAGATGTTATCATTTCATTTTATTTGGTATGTGCAAGGAGAATGAAGGGTACATTTTTTTTTTATGTCACTATAGAAAGTACTATTTCTTAACATTTATGTATATTACCCTCTTTCCATTTATTAATATTGGAATATGTACTGTAGTTATGTTAATTTTAAGTAATATTGGATACTATAGTACTGTAGTTTCATGTGACATCTGAGAATTTAAGGAAAGAAATGAAGACGTGGACTGCATTGGAAAAGTGTGCATCCAGGTTGAGGTAGTAGGTTGTATGGTTTAGAATTACACCCTGGGAGTAGTTAACTGTACAACCTTCTAGCTTTCCTTGGAGCTCACTTGAACCATCGAGGAATCATCATCTCCTGAATCGTAACATCTGGCAAACAATACAATACAGTGTTTGGCGCTTTTATGTCAAGCTGCATTATTATCAAAGGCTTATAACAATTCACATTTCCAAAAATGATCAAATTTGAAAAATCTGAATATAACTGCTAGACGTAGTTTCTTATTATATATATTGTCAATTAGATAAACTGTTACTGTGTCCATTTTCTGCATATCAGGGCTTGTCGCACATTATATTCTGTTATTGGAACACGTGCATTCAAAAAACAAAAAACAAGTTAGGCAGTTGCATAACCAGAAGTCACTAGGCCTCCCAAGAAAACTATAATGGAACCCCTCCATGCTTCATTTACAGTGGATGTCTGTGAAGAGACTGTGGTAAGAAGTTAACCCCCCCCCCCGTGATTACAGGGGCTGCTCCCCTGTTAGCTAGACCTCTGGCTACATGGAATCCTTTGTTCTCACCACTCCACTAGATCCATTTGTGCTGAATACATTTATATCCTGTGTGCACTTTTATGTGCATTTGCGTTCCTGCACAAAGCCTTGTAGACACCTTAAAAGATAGAAGTGTAATGGTAACATGCATCAAATTATAATTGCCAAATCTGATGTTACTTGTATGTTGTGTTTTGTTTAAAAGGAAGTAAAACTCTCTCCCGTTATTAAAGGGTATCTCCACCCCAAACTCTGCTGTAGTGTAGGGGACCCCCCTCCAACCCTAAACACCATGGTTTTAACTGAAATTGTTCCCTGAAATAGACTTACCCACCTTCATTCTCACAGCCTCTGCCTCTACTGCTATTCTGGGAACAAAGTAACAATAGGGGATGGACTGGCAGCCTCTTCAGTGATTGGCTGAGAGTCAGCCAAACACAGACCTGGCTGCCAGTTATTGAGAGATCTTGAGGTCAGATCAATGAGGTCAGGTAAGTCTACTACTGGGAACTTTTTAAAGTTGAAACCATGGTGTTTAGGGTTGGAGGGGATATCCCCTACACACAGAAAGTTGTTTGAAAGTGGGTGAGGGTGGGAAGGGGTAGAACTCCCTGTGCATGCCAGAGTCCTCAAGAGGGACAAGGAATTGAATGCACAGATTACACACAGAGATGCTCTTACTTCACTTTTTTGCCTTTGAACAGGCACTGCAGGACAACCATAAGGATCAGAGGAGAAAGGTAAGGATTTTTTAACACTACACAGTAGGACCAGCAGTAAGGAAAATTATAATTTTGGGGCTGAACATGCCCTTAATGTTTCTCATAATAACAGTCAAACTTTATCAGTTGCTGTCGCTTACACCATCTCAAAATGGAATGTTCCTGAAAGTATTTTAAATAATGTCTTAGTTAAAACAGAAACATAACGGTGAATCTCAACACACCCTGTGGCTGTTGATGTTAATTTTATCTAAATGTTTAAAGGAGAACCATGTTTGTGTAAAAGATTATCCAAAAATAGACTTAAAATACAGTTAAAAAAAACATTTTTAGTCAGAAGCAAGCTGCCTTGTGATAGAGTGAAAATCCAGCAAACAATTAGGGCAGTAGCCTTTGTATTGATGGTGCTAATAGGATCGGTTGTTACAAGGACAGGTTTCCTTTTGTTCCTAAATCTTTGTCACACACTAGCCAAAATTGCCACGGCTAATAGTTCACCGTGCTAGTGTGGTCTCCCCAGTGATTTATTAACATGTCTGATTGCCTGTTTGTCCAGTCCAGGTGAACAGGCGACTGACATTGGTTGCGGCTGGTGAAATCACTGCAGATTTTTTGGCCCACAGAAAGATACATGGAAATATAAATCAGTGGGCCAAAAAATCTGGTTGTGTGTGCCCCATCTTATACTTGCACTTGTGCATGCGTACACAAACTCAGCAAACCTGTTCACACAGGTTCAAATAGTGTGCACACCAATAGCTAGAATAAAAAGATTATCATAACCCACATATAACATATTTCTGCCACACAACTGGATACAAAATTAGATGGAAAATTGCTTGTAAGAACTAAGCCACATGTATTATATACATTAATAACGTTATAGTATTTTCAAAATGTCAAAAGAAAAATTATTCCCCAAACCGAAATACTAAATAGTCTTTTCCAAGTTGGTCAAGATTGTTTGTAGTTTTGATAAAGAGCCTGTCTAACTCCCCAGACAAGAACTGTATTATTTCCACGCTCCCGCAAACCTCACATATTTTGAATAAATATATTCAGTTCACTCCCCTTTCTGTTGTCCTTCATCTTCTTTCTGGTAGCAACAGTTAATCAATGACTTACTGTTGCCATAACTGCCTCTCTGAGTGTATGTAAGCTTATACAAGCCTGCACAGCTGCAAAAAAAGGTATGAACTTTAAAGAGGGGGCAGTGAAGGGAAAATCTTTATTCAGGTTCATCTATCAGGTAAGTCTTGCAGTATTGGGGTTGGGGGGTGGAAGAAGGTAGTTTTAGGTTCTTCTCAGAGGGTGGACAAGAGATTAATGAAACTGGCAAGTTTAGTTCCAATAGCAGATTGAAGATCTGAAATCTGATTGAATCAGATTTTTTCGATTTTCCGACAGACATTTTCTATTTTCCAATAGACCATTTTGATTTTCAAGTTTCAAATGCTATTTTTGCATTTTCGAGTTTCGAAAATGTAAAAAATCTATTGGATCTGGGAATTTTCGAAAGAGGCAGTTCCGAATCGAAGACCAAGTTTGAAACCGGAACTCATCACTTCTGGACATACTCTTTAACTTTAAGTAATTTAGTACTTTATCGCATATTTAAAGCTCCTAACAAATATTCTGCTCTGACTATTTTTTACAATTTCCCTAAAAAATAATGGATTATACTGTATTGACTAATGTAATTAGAACATTCATTTACATTCCATTTATTTAATTGAAAACTGTATTTTTCATTTTTAGTACAATATAAGAAGACATAGATAAACAACACCACCATTGCTTAAAATGTAAAGCCCTTATATACACTTGGAAAATAATGTAGACTTTAAAATTTGGCTCATAAAACCTTCATGTACCAGAGGACAAAACACTCACACACACATACACACATATATATATTATATATATATAATATATATTATATATATATATATATAAGGGCTAATAATAAGGAAAAGAAAGACAAGGAAGGAAGTCACCTGGCGAACTCCCAACAATTATGATATAAAGGTCACAGGATTATTCTGATGCAAAATATCCTTGGTTACCAAACACCTAAGAATGTTTCTTTAACTGTCAAGCATAATTCCTAACGGTATCTGATTTTCAGTTGAGAAAAATGTGTGTTTTCTCACACAAACTAAAAACTGTTTGGAGACGTTTGATACCCATTAATCAGTAGTATATTATTTAATTTAAATATAACTTATGAAACTGTAATTTGTTAGTGCTCCCAAAAGTTTCATTGAATGAACTTTTCTGAAAACTTACAATATTTATTACAGTTCATCAACTCAAAGAAAAATATTTAATTTTAAGGTCACAAAAAGATATAAAAATCTTGCTTCTTTATTTGTTCATTTAAACCCTCCATAGTTTGCTTTGGACTTGCAACTAGTTATGAATCCTGGTTTCTAAACGAACCTGGTTTTTATGCAGAACCAACGGATTTTTTCCAATGTTCTAAACTGTGAACTTTAATTGAAAATCTAATATTAGAAAATCTAAATTCTAAAAAGTGCATTAGAAAATCTGAAATTGTTGTTGAAAATTCGAAAATTGCTATCAAATACCAAATTGTGATCAAAAATTAAAAAAATTCGGAATCATTGAGTTCGGAACATTACCAGGTTCCGCGGGATGAAACTTGCCAATTTCAATTAGTTCTACTTGCTACACTTTTTATTGCCAATAGGAGCTATATTTTAGATATACGGAGCAATAAATGACACTTACAGGGAGCTGTAATAAAAGTTCTTATCGTTAAAAATGGTGCTAATTTTGCCCCAACCAATCAGATGTTAGCTTTCAAATGTTAAAGAAGATCTGATTGGTTTGGGCAAAATTGCACCATTTTAAACGATAAGAACTTTTATGAATAACCCTGTATTTCTTTTTACGATAATAATTATTTGTACCTACTTAAACTAGGAGAAAAATACTCTAAGTCATATTTTCCCATATCCCATATTGCTATTATTTTTCTACCTGTATGATCTTTTGATGGTTTTTTACAGAAGTGTCTAATTGCACTGATGTCGAAGCAATAAATGTATCAGGGTATGGCTTTGTAAACCATTTGTGTGCTTCTATAATTTAATGTCACTTATCTCCTCTGATTGTAACAGTGACTGGCATTTTTGGCTCCTGAAATGTCATTTTATGGTAACTGTTCTAATAGTTTGTAATCATTACATAAAACAGACTCAGGTACTTGCTTGTACAGAATGGAATTTTTTGTAAAATAGAATGTTAAGGGGTTTCAGGACTATGTATTTACAGAGAGTGGCGACACCATTTTCCTGTCTCAATTGGCATACTACCACCTCAAATGGAAATTATATATAGGGAAATAACCCCCCAATCCCCAAAACTACAATAGATAGAAAGTTGACAGACATAGGGCTAACCTCAAAATGTTTTTATCCCACCTCTCCAAGCTTTTTTACAAGTTTTAGTTAGTTTTAAATCTCAGATTTCTAACTATTGTGATTTTTAAATTTTTGGGGGGGTGAGTTCCCATTTACTTTATTTCAGGGTGGACTTGCCCTTTAAAGATGTGTGAGAATCTTACGGCCAGCTGGCTTTAAAATCACTCAGAAAAAAAAGGAATTTACTGAGTGACACAATCAATTTTAAATCTCCATAGTGGCTTCAGGAAAAAAAAATTGTGTCTCTAGCCCGTGTATCTGTTTTTCTATTTTCTAGTGGACGTTATGAGGAGAACATCATGTGCTCTCTTGGGTCTGGTGTGTTTCAGTATTTTGACTCAGATTATGGATCTGCTTTGTGATAACTGAAATTACTTTTAGTAATTTGTACCCACAATGCTTTACATCTATGTTGCAAAGTTTTATTGTAGAATGAGCATTATTCAATATTTCTATAGTCTGTTGTCAGCGATGTATCAAGAGACGTTTTTAAACGTGAAATTACATACAGTAATTTGACAGATTCTGACTTAACAGAAGTTGTAAAATTGGAGGTGAAAAGTCGGTAATGACGTGGATTTGTAGACTATTTGCTGCTTATCGTTAATAAAACAAACTTATAGGGCATTTCCATCCCTAAAATAAAAAGTTGTGTATAGGGAACACTGTGTATAGGTAAAATACAAACCCCTAAAACTCCATACACAATTGTTCACTGCTCAAACATTAAATACAATCCCAGATTTGTCTTCCTCAAGATCAGCTTTTATCTTGCACATGTGCAGAGTAGGGAAGTTGGCGAACAGCAGTCAGCCATTGGCTGTGAAGTATTCTTATTCATTGATACCTCACCTCACTAGAGGTTATTGGCTGTGAAGTAAGCTGCTGCTACCCGAGGGGTGACATGCCCTTTAAATACTGTGATGCTATTTTACTGAATTATAGAAAGCTAAATCTACCAATTCATTTCTTTGACAGGTCATCTTCCATGAGTTCAATCTAAGACCAAATGAATACTTTTTAACCTAAATCAGGACCCGAACCACCCTTTCCCACACCTTTTTCCTCACAACAGATTCTACAAACTACCAAACTACAAGTCCAGTTGATCTAAAACTATAAACAGATATAAAATTTTTAATTAGTGGTGTGGACATGATGTTTACATTTTACTAGGGATTTTTAAGTTAATAGGGTGCTAAATATAAATGGAAATATATGTATTTCCATTTGTGACTGAAGATGGGCTGGAACTCGAACCCAAGTTCAACCCAAACATAATAGTTCGGAAAAACTCATTTAACTTCTTGAAGGATCATAGTTCGGTTTTTCCGAAATTTCCATAAATTGGAATTTTGATAAACCTCGGATGTACCTTTTGCGATAAGCCTTGAATGTAGTGTTTCGGGGATAAACCTAGAATGTAACATTTCAGCGATAACAACCTGAATGCAGTGTTTCGGCGATAACCCTCAAATGCGGCGTTCCACTGATAATCCTATAATGTATCGTTCGGTACCCTTGAAATTCGATAACCCTCTAATGTATCGTTCGGTAAACCTCGAATTTGCGATAACTCTCGAATGTAGCAAAAACTCAAGTGGAAACACGACAATTGCCTGATCCTGGGGAAAGTTAGTGTTAAAACACGTTTTGTGATATGGAAATGTTCCCCAAACCATTTCTCCGGTACCAGAGCCATTTACAGTAAGTTACCATTGCTATTTTAACTGTAACTAGAACTTTTCAAACTTTTTTTCCCCATTGACTTTAATGGGCTCGTAAAGTAGAACTTACTTACTTTTCGGAAACAAAACGAACTGTAGAAAGTTCTGCTATCTCTTTTTGTGACCTTTTACAATCACCCCCCTCAGAAAATATTTCCACTTTACATCCACTATGTTTTCAAAATCATATTACTAATTTAATATTATATTCTGGCCATGCACCGTGTAATTGGCCTTTATTGTCCCTGCAACATTTCTATATCTGTCATAAGAAAAATAAGAAGATGGGGCCCCCTTGCCCCCAGTTCCCCTGTACTTACGCCCTGCTTCACTTGCTTTCCAGTTTTAGATAGCACATTAAGTCTGATTGATTTTTTTTTTTATAAGAATGTTGAAATATTGGTGTGATGAAGGATCAGTATAATTTTTAGGACATTTCTGTTTGTTTCATTTAGTCGTATGATAAGCAGCTGTCCTTTGGATTTGATCATAAAGTATTAATATGTAAAGACCGTGTTGTCACATAGCTAAGATCCATGGCAACATTCAACATGAAAACTACATTTAATCTATTAAAACTGAGTTATCTAAGCAACTGGTCTTTATCTGTTCATTTATTTTTTTGGGCTTTTCGATTGGTTGATACTATGTTGCCTTTTCTTCCAGAGATTAAAAATATTATCAATCTGTTGGGGTCAATGACCTCAAAAACCAGACAACAGATTAATGGGATCCTTGATTTAATTATCATTATTATTTTTAATGTTTGTCTTTAATTCATATGCACATATTCATATTATTCTAACTGTCATATCAAGTTACTGCCTAGTTACTGGGCTTATTAGCCCTAAAACCCCAAGGTAATTAAAATTCCAAATTAAGAGCTACTAAAAAAGTTTTTTTTTTTTAAATAACAGAAAGTAACTCCAAAAATAAATCATAAAATATAAACCGCAAAAACAATTTGCCTTATAAAGGAACTAAACTGGTGAGTTTTGGCCATCTCTAGTCCGACAGACTACAGGGTTATTCAATAAAAGTTCTTATCGTTTAAAATGGTGCTAATTTTGCCCCAACCAATCAGATGTTAGCTTTCAAATGTTAAATAAGATCTGATTGGTTGGGGCAAAATTAGCACCATTTAAATGATAAGAACTTTTATTGAATAGCCCAATCTACAGCATGCTAACATTTTAAAGGAGACTTCTATTTCTAGTACTCTCCCAAACAAACCCTCCCCTAATAAAGTGCAGCTATAGTGCTGGTCTAGCCCCCACACTCTTACAATTCCCCACTCTTCAAGGGAAGACACGATCTGCTGAAAACAACAAATTTTTTATTGGCCAGTCCAGGATCAGTCCCAAACTGTTATATGGGTGGGGCTAGACTGGCAAAATGAGTCGGATTTCGAATGAATGATGAGGGCATCTAGAGGACCTCACGCATATATCCACCTCCTGGGTAGTATTTTGGGAGGGAGGAAGTTTGGGCTTCATTATCCCTCTACTGTGCATATTTTAACAAATTTACTACATTGAATTTTGCAAGAACAGAGCTATAGTCAGTAGCAGATGAATGATTGCCATTTCTTTGTAAACTGAGCGAATAGTCATAATAAACTACATGAAGAAAATGTAATAGCCCTGAAAATGCCGAACACTAGAAGGTCAGTTATCTAATAAAATTATATAATGTAAAAATTAATCTGCAGCTAGCACAGTGCAAACCTTTCACACTTCTAATTAGATGTGCAATAAGAGAACAGTGTTTAATGAAAGATGTTATACACTGAAACCCTCCAGAACTGTTATTACAATTTGGTTTAATGATAATATACACAAGTGATCTCCAACATGCTGGCTTCAAAGTATTGAAAACTATCCCTCCCAGCATTCTCTCCAAGCATCTACAAATGCAGGAGGCAGCCAGGGTGGCATGGGCCTTGGCAAGGGCTGCAGCGTTCAGCCTTGTGATGAGCTGGCCCTCAAAGGAGAAACAGGAGCCCTTTTTGGGACACTAATGGGGCCTTATGATGAGTTATGAGGCCCCATCCCTCATAAGTAATAAAAATAATATAAGACAGATATCACCCATAGTGGCAGACACCATTATCATTACTATAGTCTATAGTCTCTATTAATTTTTTTTTTTAATTTTAGAATTGCATCTGAAAACCTGTAGAGCAGGGAAATGTAATTTACATAAATACTGGCAAGTTCTAAAAAATAAAATTAATAAAAAAAAATAATCTAAACTTCCTACTTGTAATGTACAATTTGTAGTTGCCAGAAATAAAGCATTTACAATATCTTAGTGCCGTCTTTGACATCCCCCCCCCCCGTTTCAATGTTTTCTACTCCTTTCACTAGGACTCTTGTTTTCTGTCCTTCCCATACACTTCACTTTAATTGTCCCTATTCATCCCTCCTCTATACTATTGCTCTTCTTTCCATCTGGACTTTCTTTTCCCACTTTCTTAGTACAGCTTTATGGCAGGGTCAGGGAGGACTATAATAATGCACTAATGCTGTTGATAACATTGTTGGTTTTGGATCACATAGGAGTAAGATACAAATATTAGTAATGATGCAGGATGCCATAGATAAGCAAAATTAAAAAGACCAGCAACATTGTGTTGACTGCTTTGGTTTTATTCTGCCTTAAGTTCTTTTTCCCTTTAATCAGTATCCTGTTTATAATGGAGAGCCATGGTGTATTTTATTAACCTACAGTAAGTTTCTTTGTTTCCAAGGATTTAAATTCTAAGATAAAAAAGTAAACTCTGAAGCTTCTACCAAAGAGTGTGATAGCGGGATCATGCCGGGATCATGCCGGGATCTCGGGAATCCCGGCATGATTAAGCTTAAACACGCATGTGTAGCCTCAGTTTTCAGGGTGTGCATGTGTACAGCAGCTTTTTGAGCAGCTCTGGGATCCCTGTAATGTCAATGGCATGAGCGGCTATTAGGACTGATCAAATTGGCTTAACAGGCCATTTTCAGGCTCAGGATATTAGCTAAAAAATACAGGGAGGCAAAGGTAAGTTAATTAATACACTAAAAAAACTTTAACTTGCCTTTAACAATTACATTTTCTTCATTAACTTGCCTTTAAATATACCTTTAAATATGGAGCCTGGTCTGGTATATTTGTTGTTGTCTTTCCCTGGAGACTTCCATTTAAGTGCACTGGCCAAATGACTTCCCCGCTTTCTCCAGCCCGGCACTCTTAATACTTCTGTATTGTGTGTTCCAATTTTTGCTTTTGTGTAAAAGATATGAATGCTGAGAACCACTGACCAAGAATTCCTAAAACCATAAACCAGTTCCCTAATTGTTAGGGAGATTGCTTCCAAGTTTTTAATGACATCAGCTTAGGTTACAACTCTGTGGCTAACCAGAGAAATAAAAAATAAAATACACAAAAAAACCCCACATTTCAGTCACTTCAGAGACATTTTACACAATAATAAACAATTCTTTCCTGACCCAAGAAATGTTTAGATTAAATCACAATTTCAGCACATAGCAATTACAATTCACACTAAGTTTCTTCCTGAGATCATGTGTTAATTTCAATTCATTGTTTAGCTTGTTTTTTTCTGTTCCAGCTTCACCTTGCTTAACCAACCCAATTTCATTTATTTATCTCGGCCTTATAAAGGGAAACACTGAGTTCGTATAGTGGGTGCGATTAGAGCTGAGAGAACACATTTGTGTATTATTTTTATATTGTTCAAGTTTTGCCGTTATTAGTATTCAGGTTTTAAACAGAGCAAGTGGTCATTCTATATTATTTATTCTTCTCAAGAACAGACATTCTAAACTATAATCTATTATCAATGTGTCAGAAACACCAGAATCTTCCACTTTCTTAAGGAGAAACTATAGTGCATATAAAGTATAAAAATGAAAAGTACCTGGAGGTAGGTTTGGGAATTTCTACCTTCCGATATTGCTTCAGCACTATCTTTAATACTGGAAAGCCCAGGGCACCAACCTGGAAGATGAAAACTGTGTGTGCTGTAGCTCCTCAACAAAAACATATTATCAATCAATCCAACCTACTGCAACTGAAATGTTTCATTTTTAAAAAGTCCATTTTTACAGTGTAGTTGTCCTTTAATCATACCCACATTCAGAACCCATAATTCCTGCCCATTTATGGATTTGGAATCTGAGTTTAGGGGAGATAGGGGGTTTGAATTAGCTTTAGTGGTCAAGGGTTGAAGAGAAAATGATGTTAAAAATGAATGATTGTGTATAAGTAAATTCCCTGACAAATGATCAGGAACAAATGTTGGATACGCCGTTGTACTATGGATAAAGTGTTGGGAAGATATGTTGTTACATTTTAATGAATATATAATATAAAGCTTGTGAGTTTTAAGGGTGCTGCGCTCTTTTGCATGTTCTTGTGTATAGTAAGTAAATCCCCCAAACTCTCAGTTGAAAATCTGAGAGATGTAAGTCTAACCTAAACTGCTGCCTGATGTTCTGTAACTGCTCTTTTTGCAATGAATGAAGCTATTACCCTAGCTGCAGAACTTGCAGAGGAGGCAAAAACTTTTTGAAAGAGAGGAGGAAATGTGGGAAGATCATTTTGCTGCATAACAGGTTAGCCCTTATCTGTCAGCTGTCGGTCAGGTGATTTACCTATATATAATTTTAATCTGGTGAACATGACCTTTAAAGTTACAAAAAGTGTGAATTCACTGCATCTATTGAGAAATTATAAAAAGAGAAATTGTCCTCCTTATTTTCAGGCTGTGACTGATGACCTTACTGATGTTAATGATTGACTGCTGTTTCACCTGCTGCCTCCTCTGCACATGCTCAAGCACATAAAAAGCACTTTAAGCAGAAGGAGGAGGCAGATACCTTTGCCACAAAGGAATAGAACGTTATCATTAAATATCTGATTATAAAAGGGCAACTTTTATGTTTAACAGCTTCCAAGGTCCACACATTAAACGCCACCATAGCTGTTTGACATACTCGTATAATCACCCCAAATACAAAATAACTGTAATCAATAAATATGCTTAAAGAGCGCATAATGTTGCATTTAACTTCTTTGCCAGATGGTCTTCAGACCTTAAATCATTTTAACTACATTTTTAAGTAGTCGCACAAATAAAACTTTAGGCTTCGGTTTTTAAAAACATACAGTCCATTATCCGTATGCCATTTATACTTGCAAAGACAATATAAAGGAAGATTGAAGGTTGGTTTATTTGTGGTTATTTTTTATTTTTATTTGCCGTTTATTGCATCCAGTGTATATATAAAGCCCCAGCACAAATGAGAGTGATATAATGTTAATCTAAACAAATAAGATGGTCCAGTTATTTATTAGCATGGATGCAATGTAAAACATTTTAAGAATGCAGCAATTAATGTATTTAAGAATCTCCCCTGCAGGAGAGAAGTCTGTATTTTAATAGCAATTTTCATGACACTCCTGATTGCTTTATGCTGTATCTGTGAAGAGCAAGTCAAAGACAAATCTATTAAGGCGTGAATTAATGAGAGATCCTTGGAAGCCTGGCATCTAGACACATGGTAGCTTAGCTAATGGCATCTGTAAGAAGTAAACTATTTTTTTTAGTCATTGCAAGTCTGAAGGCATCGACACATTCTATTCTTGCTTTTCATTTATGGGTTGTTGTTTTGTGTGTGTTAGTAACTCTTGGAGCTTGTAATCCTATTAATCCTATTAAATGCTTTACATAAATATATATTTATATAATTGATTAAAACCCCTATTCATGAATAGAATCTTCTTTGTATCAGTTCACCAGACAGCAACGTTTTAGGAAATCCTTTATCAAGCTAGGCCCAATGAACAGGATAACACATAACACTTAACAAATAGCTTATGATCTGGGGTGAGCAAAAGGGATCTTGAGTCTATAAAATGAACCAGAGGTTTCATTAGCCAATTATGAGTGGGGCTTGACACAAAACATAAAACTTATATCTCTTAGAATTATACCAAACCAAGTAAAAAACAATTTAATTACTTAAATCCTCACTTGTGTGTAGTTTATTGCAATAACACATTAATAAATAACATTAAACAAGTTAAATAAATACATGCCATGAGCTGTATGTAACCTTATATGTATAACACATAAAAGATTTTAATTCACAAATATGAACCAGCACCTTCTAAAATCCAAAATCCGGACTAATAGAATAAAACCATACATGGTAAGTGTAATCCACCGGGAAGTCTCTGTATTTATCCTTAAGCCATAATGTACAGTCATAATGCAAACAGTTCTATACATCAAATAACATGTACTTAGAGATACTTGCCTCAAACCTCGGCAGCATGGGTTCTACCTAACTGATATGATCTCTCACTGGGACTCAATTGGAACTCGCATTTCTCCCAAACCACAAGCTTGGCATCCAGACCGCTTTCCCTATTGCATACTGCCACTTCAATCGAACTGCTTCGTCCGATGGCGTCTTCGAGTTAGGTCACGTGATCGGGATCAGAGTCTCTTCACCTGAAGAAGGGGGCACATTCCCCGAAACGTTGCGTACTTGATGTGTGGTTTTCAATAAAATTCTTTGAATTCACCAAAGGAGTGCGACTTCAGACCCCATTGCTTTCTCGTCACCCAGAATCTTGCCAGCGAGTCCGAACCCTCTACCTCTGTATTTTGAGGTTCCATGGTCCACTTAAAGATAACTATACTCTAAAATGTAACTTATTATAAATGGAAAGTACCAGGGGCAGGGAGGACGGATTGATTATCCCTACTGACAATATCATTTCGCTAAGGAGCTACAGCACTAAAAATGTTAATTTGCCAGGTTAGTCCTGGACTATTCCTGTATTAAGATAGTGCTGAAGCCAGGAGGAAGACAGGGCTGGTGCTCCTCACAGAAACAATATTGGGAGGTAGGAATTACCTGTCCTATATGCCTGTATCCACAGCTTGTGAAGAGCATGTAAAGCAAGGATAGGGACCAGAGGTAAATATATTCTTCAGGAAGCTTTGGAGCAAGGTAAGTATTGCAAAATTAGGGGTTTTGGGGTCCTGGTTTTTGGTGTTGGTTTTGGTGTTGTGAAAGGGCATGGGGTGAACAATGCCCTTTAGGTATTTGATTATTTGTGTTTGTAGTTTTTCCTTCATACAAATGTCCACAAGTACACAGGATATAAACACTCATACCACAGGAAATGTTCAATTTATTCTAATTGGCTTGCCTGTTATCAGGTGTATTAAAATGTTGCCAAAGTAATTTGTTGATAAGACACACAATAATGATACATATACATGCCCTGTCTTCTTATAGGTAACCAAGTAGGATGACTAAATATGTTATTCTAATGATAAAAAATAAATTAGATGTAACTACAATCACTGGCCCCTATGGAATTAATAGGAACTGTTTTGATAACATTACGTTAGTAAATCAATAACTATGTATGTTCTCTATACAGTAAGTCTTTAAATAAGTGTATATCTAAGATGATTTTATTAAGGTGGCATGAGAAAAAAAGCTTCTTGTCCCAAATATCACTGTTACTTACTATTGGGCAACACATATGCACTCCTCCACATTAGAGATGTCCGAACTTCGCAAAATCCGGTCCGCTCCAGGATCCCGCGAATTTTTGGAAAAATTAGAAAATGAAAAAATCCGTGAGTGGAACCATTAAAACCCATTAAAATGAAAAATTCTTCGAAAACACGAGAAATCCTTGTAATTTTGAAAATTTCCGAAATACGTGTTTTCCCGCATTTTCGAAAATACTTGAAATCCTCGTAATTTCGAAAATTTTCGAAAACGCGGGTTCAGAAAAGTTCGGAAGGCGGGAAAAACAGAAAACAGAAAATTTGCGATATCCGCCGTTCACGAACGAGGTAAATCCGTTGTGGAATCGGGTTCAAATCCGCGAACTGGGCCATCACTACTCCACATGTATATTCAAACATATACACTACATTTAATAACTAAACACTGTAACTAGTGAGTCTGCCTCCACTAACTTTTTTAGCAATATTACTTTAAGGAATGCCACTGAAACATGGAAACTACCCAGAAGTCTCCATTCCTTATTTTTATATGAATAAGAATCCTATGGCCTTAAAGGGTATGTACGCTGGAATTTTTATTTTAAATTGCCCATTAGTGGAAACTATAATTCATCCCACTATCATTTTTTTGTGATTGCCCTCTATTTCATTAGATATCCAATCTGAAAAAACTTTCCATTTAGCATTTCTGTAAGCAGTTTTTCTGTAGCGGAATGGATTGTCAGTTGGTGTGCTGTATGCTGTATGCAGTTTTGACAGTTGGTATGTGGGGAAAATAGTCAGGTCAGTGGTCAGAGTCTGAGCAAAACAAGTATTGTATTGAAGGCATTCACGCAACACACACACTCAGAGTAAGTTCTACTTACATGTATTAATTTATAAATAAGATGACACAAAGTAATTTCAGTATCATTATACATACACTTTAAACTCTCCTTATCTTATTAGATTTCTTAGTGATGTCTGTCCACAAGCTCTTCACATTGCAAAACAGCGGGTCTACCATACACTGGTGATGGCTCCATAAAGGCAAAATGGTCTTAAAGGGCCAATTCACCCTCATAAGTACATCTTTTAGAAGGAATGGCTCTTTTAATATGTTGATATATCATACTTTGTCCTATGAATTCATTACTGTATGCTTGCTATGCTTTGGATGCCTCATGGAAACTGAGCCATTTAGAAACCTGTACTGAGCCTGAAACTGAGCCTGGGCATGCTCAGAAGAGGCAGACAGGGGATTAACATTCAGTCATTGGCTGTGATGTCAACGTCAAATCCATAACTGGCAGTTACTAACTGGAAAACCAGGAAGCAGAAACAGGGGAAACAGGACATTGTGCAGGATTTCAGGTTAGACACATATAGTGTCATGTTTCAAACTATTACCGTTTAGGGTTTTGTGGGGGTGATTTACCTGTATGTAAGTTTCTTTTTGGGGTTGGGCCTTCCCTTTAAGCTGTCTCTTGGTTTTGCTTTTAGCTTGTGGAATGCAATTAAAGCCTGGTAGGTGTAGAGTTCTAAGGTCTGCCATGGAAATTACCCAGAAGTCTCCATTCATTATTTGCATATGAGTAAGGGGAACTCTAATTCCATACTTCCCTATCTGATTTAATTTTAGTGACATATATATATCCCCCTCCCCCCACCCACAAATGGAACTGTTGGAAAGTCTCTAATACTTTACTGTCTAATAAGAATAATGAAATCTCTGACTATGTCTAGTGTATATTTTCTTTGTATTTGAAGGTTGCTAAAGTGGATCCCATTTAAAACATTTCAGTTGTAAATCTTACAGCCTAGAGCATCTCTGGGCTGTTTTTTGTTGTTGTTTTTAGAACAATCCAGGTATTTGGATTTTCTCCAAAATCATTTATATAATTTAATAAAATGAATTACCCTAAATTGATATTTTAATTCATGCAAGGGAATACAGGTAACTGTTGTTAGTCCTGTACAAGAGAATAAACAATGAACCTAATTATAAGTAGCAAGGGCTACTTCAAAGCCCTGTGTATAATAGACAATCACGCCTTTAATTTAGACTCTGAATAATTAAGTCCCATTTAAGATCACAGTGATAAAAATAGCTATTGAATTAGTTATGTAATCAAAATATTTAAATAAATTCATGCACATGCTTGCATAAACCACACAAAAGTATTACTGCATGTTAACGGACATGACCTTCCCCTTAATTAAGAAATTAGTTTCTTTTTCATGCGGGACAGAGTCCCCAACCTTCATAATTTCTTTAAAAATCTTCTCTGGCAGCCCCCAACATTCCCCTGCCCTGGTTTTTGTGCTAAAGCATGTACACAGTGCCAAGCTCGGGTATGCAGGGGGCAATGGGCTTGGGAAATCTGAGTTAATTATTGGCAGGGCGATTTGAGAGTGGAGAACACCCAAGGGATGGGTAGTTTATGTTTATGACTGTAAACCATTCAAGAAGTAAACACAATACATAATACCTGTGTATTACATAACCCAAGAGCTCCCTGTCTGTGCACTTTGCCAAAAGTTTCCATGGTTAACAAAATCTTTGTGACATAATATCCCTACAGTTTATTACACTGGAAAGGATGCATTATCCCTTATGTAATGCACCTGTCACCTGGAATCCTGTATCAATAAGGACATCTTGAAATGGAAAGGGTTCAGAGAATGGCAACTAAATTAATAAGGGGGTTGGGGAGCTTGAATATGAAGAGAGACTGGAAAAGTTATACTGTGTATAAATACATTAATGGGCCATACAATAAAATATCTGGGGCATTGTTCACCAACAGAACATGTCAGAGGACAATGGCCATCCTTAAGACTTGAAGAAAAAAGTTTAGAATTCAAGCTCGGAAAGGGTTTTTCATTGTGAGAATGGTAAAGCTATGAAACTGTCTTCCAGTGGACGTTGTAATGGCAGGTTCATTGGTCAGTTTTAAAAAAAAGGAATGTTGCAAGTTACTGGTATTGATCATAAAGTAGAGTTGGTCCAGGGAAATTTCCGATTGCCACTTGGAGTCAGGAAGGAATTTTTTCCCCTTCATAAATTTGGTGGGTTTTTTTTGCCTTCCTCTGGATCAACAGTAGGCAGGAAATGGGATATTGCTAGATGGGTTGGAATGATGACGTATGTCTTTATTCAACCTCAAATACTAACATACTGTACTCTATACTATACTATACTATACTATACTATAATACTATACGATACTAACTATACATACTACTATAAACATACTGTAATAAAGGTATTTTATAAATAGTGCTTAATTATATCATCAGTATCAGATGTTGAACCCCTACTAATATATAAGGATATTAAAAGTCACTTTGAACATCTAACAGGTATATTTATATGGTTATAAACAACTTGGAGACTTTTGTATTTCATAATAATTGTAACTAACAAAGTTCAGCTTAACAGCAATAGGATCCAATGAACATAAAGCTGTTGTCACTTGGTTGAACTGCGGGTCGTCTCTTCAGAAAAGTTGAGTGAGAGTTGTATTGCATTTATTTTCCTTGGATCACTGACCCAACTACTACCCAACCTCTTTCTCTTTTGTGGTTTCTTTTAGGTAAAGGAGAAATACAGTGTTGTTTGCCTCCACCCAGTGCATTACTGGGAATCACATGTTAGCTAAGTTGGCGAACAAGTTCTCCTCCTGGCCAATGGAGGATGCATAGAATAACCCTGCCCTTGTTATTGGGACCCTGGGAACATGAGTACAAGAACAAAGGAACTACATCATTTTCTGCTCCGCACAACTTTTTTCAGGCTTTAGTTGCTCAAGAGCTCTGTTCAGAAATCCATTTCACAACAGCGAGATATTGTAGATTGGCTACACCTGAACATCAGCTATAATAGAACAGCGTCAGGTACATCGTTTCTTGCCAGCCTCATTTTTGGTTTACCAGATCTTTTAATGAGTTCTGCAATAAGCATATTAGCATTGTACAAGTAAAGAGTAGCACAACAGGATTTTACAAAAGTCATTTTGAACTTGATTTGCCATTTTTATTCCTGTACAGTCTCTGCTACATCGCTGTTATACACAGAGGATATAGTTAGAGCAATCTATGCTTGGCGGGATTGTACTTAAAAAGGCCAACTTTACCGATTTGTTTATGTTTGCTAAATTAATATTCAGTATATTGTAAATAAGGAGGGAGAGATTCTGGGTAGTTCCCATGTTACCATTGTAGCCCATCTGTACCTGGCAGACTGATCCCATGACATGCAATTCATTTCAGAGAAACCATCTTTCTTATCTTCTTTTCAAACCGATATATATCGCAAAATGATAATGTCATATGTCAGATGCAAAGAAGATAAAGTTCCTCCAAAATTATTTGTATGTCATGGATCAGTCTGCAGGTAAGCTGTATGTATGGGCACTTTACAGACTGGTTTTGGCTTATTGAGCTATCTTCAGTGCAACGTAGGCCATGCTCGCTCTTGTCGTGGGAGAAGGATAAAGTATTCCTACCGATTATTCTACTTTTAAGTGGAGCAGTCAGGAGCAGGAATTGACAGGTGTTTGCGGCCATCTTTAATATACAATCGCCTAGGAGGTAGGGATACTCAGTCCTTCCTCCTCTGCAAATATAGGTAACTAACAAAACTTGAAAAATCGGTATAGTTGTCCCTTATACCCAAAGCACTATTTTTCATTAAATCTATTTTCATGTTCCTGCCATAAATTTGGCCATGTGGATCATACCAGGCCACTCCTATGCACAGAATCATGACCACAACCTGCCCAAAATTATTTCGTTATTGTTTCCTGATCACACTTCCTAATGACTTTCTGGTCTCTATTTCTCTAGCAGTAAACGTATTGTAAAGTAAAATGGTAATAATGATAACAATGTTTTCTTTCTAAGCTTGTGGTGTTTTCATTATTAATACAGAGTTTTTAAAACAAATGCATAACACCCACATTTTTTATGTCTATAGAAAGCATACTACAAATTTCAACCTGATAGGATAAAGATGGTATAAGGCTTGATAGGATAGAATCTGCTTCCCGATAGAATAAAGTTTTGCTAGGATAGGATCATGATTGTATAAAGCTTGATGGGATGGAATCTGATTGGGAAAGGTTTGCTAGGATAGGATTCTGATTGGGCTCAAATGTGGAGGATAGGATTCTGATAGTGTAAGGCTTAATAAAAATTGATTGTGACCATAAATAATGTAACATTTCTGTGAATTGGGTTAAAATATTCAGAAAATATTGTTGATATCTTAAAATAATCGTATACACTGTATAAAGATGGTTATACCTGTCGATGCTCTAATCTGCAAATAATTACTCCCCTCCTTATATACCATAATCCCTGTAATATTTATTATTAAGTATCTGCTATGAAAATGGTTTTCACCAAAGCCATCAATATTGCAATATTGGTTGTATGTATAGTTTATTTATTAAACTGCCGTACAATAATAAAATACAAAAAAGTCATTCAAGGGGGCCAAACACATAAATAGTCAGTACATAAATAAAAAAATTATATAGTGGAAATGCACCCCCAACTGTAAATTAAAGGATATTAGAAGTCACCAAGGAGTTCCGTGACCATATAAAAGCACGAGGCCGGGGGTGAGTACCTTTTATAATGGGCACGGAACTCCAATTTACAGTTTGGGGTGCATATTTATTATAACCTACCCCTTGTAGCTTCTGGTTTCCTTCTCCTCCTGGAACTGTAGGATTACAGTATAAGGTATAATCATAGAATCCACTACAGGGGTAGGTATATGTAATATAACTAATATATTGTGCTAGAGTCTTGCCACAGTGGACTGTGGAAAGAGGACCCTGCCCCATAGAGCTAAAATCTAGTTAGGGGGTAGCAGATGAGGTGAGACTTACAGTGCAAAAAAACAATCATATCATTTAATGTGCTGGTTAATGTGCAGGATGTAGGGTAGATTTATATATAGAATATTAGATATCATTACTGTGTGGTTACCAGATAGGTAGGAGTAAGGGTAGATTTATCATATATAGTATATAGATACCATAACTGTGCTGGATACCAGATAGGTAGGATGTAAGGTAGATAGATTATCATATATAGATATATAGATATCATATAATGTGCTGGTTACCAGATAGTAGGATGTAAGGGTAGATTTATCATATAGATATATAGATACCAATACGGATGGCTGGTACCAGATAGGTAGGATGTAAGGCTAGATTTATCATGTATAGATATATAGATATCATTACTGTGCTGGTTACCAGATAGGTAGGATGTAAGGGTAGATTTATCTATATATATAATAGATATCATATACTGTGCGTTACCAGATAGGTAGGATGTAAGGATAGATTTATCATATATAGATATATAGATATACTGGCTGGTTACCAGATAGGTAGGATGTAAGGGTAGATTTATCATATAGATATCATATACTGTGCTGGTTACCAGATAGGTAGGATGTAAGGGTAGATTTATCATATATAGATATATAGATATCATACACTGTGCTGGTTACCAGATAGGTAGGATGTATTGGTAGATTTATCATATATAGATATATAGATATCATTCACTGTGCTGGTTACCAGATAGGTAGGATGTAAGGATAGATTAATCATATATAGATATATAGATACCAATATACTGCGCTGGTTACCAGATAGGTAGGATGTAAGGATAGATTAATCATATATAGATCAATAGATACCATATACTGTGCGGGTTACCAGATAGTAGGATGTAAGGGTAGATATCATATAAGATATATAGATACATACACTGTGCTGGTTACCAGATAGGTAGGATGTAAGGGTAGATTTATCATATTATAGATATATAGAACCATACATACTGTGTGGTTACCAGATAGGTAGGATGTAAAGGGTAGGATTTATCATATATAGGTATATGATACCATATACTGTGATGGTTACCCATAGGTAGGATGTAAGGGTAATATCATATATAGATATATAGATACCATACAGTGCTGGTTACCAGTAGGTAGGATGTAAGGGGTAGATTTATCATATATAGATATAAGATACCATATACTGTGCTGGTTACCAGATAGGTGGATGTAAGGTAGATTTATCATATATAGATATTAGATTACCATATACTGTGCTGGTTACCAGATAGGTTGGAGTAAGGGTAGAATTATCATATATAGATATATAGATACCTATACTGTGCTGGTTACAGATAGGTTGGATGTAAGGGTAGAGATTTATCAATATATAGATATATAGATACCAATATACTGTGCTGGTTACCAGATAGGTAGGGTATGTAAAGGTAGATTTATCATATATAGAGCTATGATACCATATTACTGTGCTGTACCAGATAGGTAGGAGATGGGTAGATTATCATATATAGATATATAGATACATACACTGTGCTGTTACAGATAGGTAGGATGTAAGGGTAGATTTCATAATATATAGATATATAGTACCATATACTGTGACTGGTTACCAGATAGGTAGGATGTAAGGTAGATTTATCATCTATAGATATATAGATACCATATACTGTGCTGGTTACCAGATAGGTAGGATGTAAGGTAGATTTATCAATATAGAATATAGATATTATATTACTGTGCTGGTTACCAGATGAGTAGTAGGATGTAAGGGTGATGATCATAATATAGAGATATATAGATACCATATACTGTGTGGTTACCAGATAGGTAGGATGTAAGGATAGATTTATTCATATATCAGGGCGCCTCACTAATGATGCAGGGTGCAGCACATTGCAGAGCAACCTCGTAAGAAGGGCAGCCGGGCACTGTTGGGAAGCAGAGGATTTTTTTTTTTTTTTTTTTACTGCCCCCGACTGCCAACTCCCTCCCTAATGGGTGTGTGTGGTGTGGGGGGGGGGGTGCGGTGCGCAGCACGCTTCCGTGTGTGTAAACTGGCTGGAGGAAGGAATACACACAGTCTGTTCTGTCTGTTATTACTTACGGCCGCGCACACCAGCAGGCTCCGCCTACCAGACTCATCCCGACGTGCGTGGCGCGTGCAACAGGCTGCTAGAGGCCTAAAGAAGAGCTGCTCGCCTGCACTTGTGTGTCCCGTGAGTGATCAACAATAATATACAATAAATATATAAAAAATCGGAAATGGTATTTGGAAATCCTATCCTAAGGCACAAACAACAAGTCAACTTAATTTATAGGAATGAGTATGGCTGGGGCCCTGGATCGATAGAGATAGAGTATTGAAAGATAGTATGATAGATAGATAGATAGATAGATAGATGAGATAGATAGATAGATAGATAGATAGATAGATAGATAGATAGATGATAGATAGTAGATAGATAGATAGATGATAGATAGATAGATAGATAGATGAGATAGATTATTAGAGATAGATAGATAGATAGATAGATAATTAGAAATAATAGAAATGATAAGTATAGAAAAATAGAGAAGATAGATAGAAGAGTATTAGAAATAGATAGATAGATAGATAGATAGATAGAGTATTAGAAATAGATAGATAGATAGAGTATTAGAGATAGATAGATAGATAGAGTATTAGAGATAGATAGATAGACAGATTGATAGATAGATAGATAGATAGGAGTATTAGAATAGTAGATAGATAAGAGTATTAGAGATAGATAGATAGATAGGAAGTATTAGAAAAGAGATAGATAGATTAGATAGAGAGATAGGAGTAATAGAAATAGATAGATAGATAGAGTATTGAGATAGATAGATAGATAGATAGATAGGAGTATTAGAAAAAGATAGATAGATAGATAGATAGATAGATAGATAGATAGGAGTACTCTTAGAAAGATAGATAGATAGATAGATAGATAGATAGATAGATAGATAGGAGTATTAGAATAGATAGATAGAGTATTAGAGATAGATAGATAGATAGATAGATAGATAGATAGATAGATAGATAGATAGATAGGAGTATTAGAAATAGATAGATAGATAGATAGATAGAGTATTAGAGATAAATAGATAGATAGATGATAGATAGACAGATATATAGATAGTTAGATAGATAGATAGATAGATAGATAGATAGATAGATGGCAGCTTATAGGCTTACAAATCTTTTGGCCAAAACCTTTATTCCACAGGAAGTATGGTGATCTGGGGTGGGGAATGGGGATACTATTCTAGAGGTGGGTACCTTCAATGTTGTAAATAAATGGAGTGATGATAGTAAATACAATGATAATGGACACAAGTTAAATCAACATGTATAAAGCCCCCCTCCCACCTTGGACAAGCCAAATCCCACTTCCGGACCAAAGCACCACCACTTCCGGCAGGAGGGGGGCGGCATTGGACAATTTGTGGTCAGGTGGCAAAAAAGTCTAGAGACGGCCCTGCATATATGTATATAGATAATATACTGTGCTGGGTTACCAGATATGGTAGGATTGTAAGGGTAGTATACTTTATCATATATAGATATATAGATACCATATATATGTGCGGTTACCAGATAGGTAGGATGTAAGGATAGATTTATCATATATAGATATATAGATACCATATACTGTGTGGTTACAATAGGTAGGATGTGTAGGCTTAGATTTAAACCTGAATTGAGTGGTTCTTGACATAGATCGAGGGGAATAAAATTCCAGAGGATGGGAGCCACAAGAGAGAAGGTTTAAGGTGAGAAGGAAGCAGTACGAGTGGGGGGTCTGTACAGGGCTGGTTCTGTGATGATCGCATGGTACGGGCAGAAACAAATGGGACACTAGAGAGGAAATATAAGGAGGAACAGCAGAGTGAAGGGATTTAAATGTAGGAGAATGATTGTGTACAAGGCACTGGTTTACACGGGGAGCTCAGGTTTTCCCGTCCGGACAGGGAGATTGGGATCTGTGCTTAATAAGAGAGCAAAACAATACCCCTGAATCAGAGTTAGTATAGACTGAGGGGAGAGCGGTGGAAGCAGGTGACAGTAAGTAGGTAGATTACAATAGTCCAGTGCATGTACAGGATGAGAGAGCATGCAAAGCACTAGTCCGGTAGTCGATCCTGGCCCGGATTGAGCGAACTACAGTATATGTATTAATACCAGTAATTCTCAATATTATATAGGGTCCCTGTACCAACCAGAACTACAGTATATCTATAAATACCAGTAATTCTCAATATTATATAGTATCCCTGTATCAACCAAAACTACAGTATATGTATTAATGCCAGTAATTCTCAATATTATATAGTATCCCTGTACCAACCAGAACTACAGTATATGTATTAATACCAGTAATTCTCAATATTATATAGTATCCCTGTACCAACCAGAACTACAGTATATGTATTAATACCAGTAATTCTCAATATTATATAGTATCCCTGTACCAAACAGAACTACAGTATATCTATTAATACCAGTAATTCTCAATATTATATAGTATCCCTGTACCAACAAGAACTACAGTATATCTATTAATACCAGTAATTCTCAATATTATATAGTATCCCTGTACCAACCAGAACTACAGTATACTGTATGTATTAATACCAGTAATTCTCAATATTATATAGTATGCCGTACAAACCAGAACTACATACAGTATGTATATTAATACCAGTAATTCTCAATATTATATAGTATGCCCGTACAAACCAGAACTACAGTATATGTATTAATACCAGAAATTGTCAATATTAATTAGTTTTAGAAACTTATCTAGTCCACTTTTAAAGCTTTTTAATGAACTTGCCATTACCACATCTGCTGGAAGACAGTTTCATCGTTCTTACTGTAAATAAACCTTTCCTAGCCTGAAGTTTCTTCTAATCTTAAAGGATGTCCATGAGTCTTCTGATATGACCTATTAGTGAACAATGCACCAGAGAGTTTATTGTATGGCCCCTAAATATTGTGATCATATCCCCACTCAAACATCGCTTCTCTAATGTAAACAGCCTTTACTTGTCTAATCTGCTTGTATAGTCAAGCCCCAACATTCCGTTTATTATTTTAGTTGCCCTTCTCTGAACTGCTTCTATTTCCAAGATGTCCCTTTCGTATATGGTATTCTATAACTGCACCGCATATAGAGTATTTAATTTCATTACCTTAAATATGTTAATAATTCTAGTCAAATTTATAATTTGAACAATAGATAGATAGATAGATAGATGATAGATAGATAGATAGATGATAAATAGATAGATAGATAGATGATAGATGGATAGATAGATGATTGATAGATAGATAAATAGATGATAGATGATAGATAGATAGTTAGATAGATAGATGATTGATAGATAGATAGGTGATAGATGAAAGATAGATAGATAGAACTATGAACTATGGCTTGAGAAAGGTCTGAGACAAAGACCAAAACGTCGCTATCTGTTTGCTGCTTATGGAATAAAAGTTAAAGATTTTTTTCAACAAGTCCTGAGAGTGCTCTACATGTTACTATGGTTGGATAGATAGATAGATAGATAGATGATAGATAGATAGATAGATAGATAGATAGATAGATAATAGATAGATATTAAATGTGAATGCTTAAAAAACAATAGCAATATAAGCCAGAGTTTTGGAAAGCTAAACGTGCCTTCTGCACACCCACATAATGGTTCCTTTTAAAATAATGCAGCAGTATTTCTAGATCAAAAAAATATTCCTAAAATTGTGGACTTTTTAATAAAGAAAACACAAAAGGAAAGGAATGAGACCATTAAGTACCTTGAAAGAAAAGTGAAGAATTCCAAACTACATTGTGCTGTCTGTGCTTTGGCAAAGTAACAAGTACTTGCTAAACTTCTGTCTCCACATCTGGAAAGAAAACTTTCCCTTACATTATAAAACAAAGATCTATTGATGAACATGCCCAGTTATATTGTTCTAGAGCAATCCGCACCTGTAATATGACAACAGAATTAGAAATATACCATTGTATTTACGTAATAAAATACAGTACACCGCAGGTCATGTATGTAACCAATGTCCTATCAGAGGTTAGAATCATGTAGACGTGATGTAGACAATCATTTTGAAAAACTAGCGGACTAACATGAAGGAAGTATTTCTTGTCAGATTGGGGTTATGGATTGGAGACCTACCAGCAAGCATTACAATGCACCATAGTATTCTATTAGACAAACAAAAAATTAGAAAATATTGGTAGAACTCTTAAAGAGAAGGTTCGATCGTAAAAATCATTATTGTGTACATTTTTTAGCTATATTAAACATACCTATCTATTCTACATATTGTTTTTAGTTTAAAAAGATCTATTGATTTTATTACCTTTGTTATGCTTTGCTGAGGTCATTAGTGAGCTGACATTTTATGTTCTGTAATGATCCTTCTTCTTCCCAGAATGCACACTACCTTGGAATGTTACTAACTGTCATTTCTACTGATTGGCTGTTGGATGGGTCAAACATGCTCAGATCTCTACTGAGCAACTAAATCAACTGAGGGAATAAGTCAATACCATGATGGATACAATTAGGGGTCTTTCATACAGCAGGTCAGTACTCTGGAAGCTTTTATTTATGCAGAGAAATAAATGGATTATGGTATGTGTGCTAAACTTCCCCCTTAATGATGAGTTATCTGTACTGTAAGGCACCAGTGCCCATCCCTGAGGCGGTATGCTGCATAATATTTATTTGCTGCTATTATCTCCCACCCTTGTTTCTCTGTTTTCTTCTTCCTAATTTGCTATGTATGTTCTGCCTTTGTTTTTTAATGGAGGGCCTGCCGATGGCTGAGTTTATTTGAATTGTTCCTGGTGTCATAAATTGCTTGTCAAATCTGTTTACTTTATCTGTCATGATGTCACCCTTATGACAGAGGTCCCAGTTTCTGAATTTCTCCTGATGCATGCAGCATTGTATATACGTTCTCTGGGTTAAAAGAGGTAAACTATACTTAGGCAGCTCGAAAATATTACACTGAGCTAAAAAGGGATATCTGTATTAGTTTACTTTTGATCAATGAACTTACAGTATGGCAAAAACTTACAGTATGTATCAAACTAAACAACAGAGGTAATCCTGCACACACCTATGTGGATATAGGTAAGAGTTCGTGCTGAGTGCAATGGCAGACCCTGGTTGCAGGTCGTGAATCAGCAAAGGAATAACCACCATGCACATCAGTCTTAAATGTCTGTGTATTATTTATTGTTGCATACACAGAGTACACCAAAGTGTAACGTTTCGGTACGTGAGCTGTACCTTCTTCAGACAATCAAACTAAGTTACTTATTGCCTCTTAAGATGACAATATGGTGGAAACTGCTACAACTCATTGACATATTGTCTAGAGAGAATTATCACAAGCATTATGAGAAATTATGATGCCTAAAAACACGGGTGGACATTAATGAAAAACATGTAGAGACAATTCCCCCAATTCCAAGGAAAGTAGTAGGGTGGGCCATTAGGTTAAGAATTTCGTTACACCATAAGATTTATGGATGGTAGCTTTTGCTAAAAACACACACAAACAAAATGTCTGAAATTACTAAATTTACATGGAGATTCAATAAAAGTTCTTATTGTTTAAAATGGTGCTAATTTTGCCCCAACCAATCAGATCTTATTTAACATTTGAAAGCTAACATCTGATTGGTTGGGGCAAAATTAGCACCATTTTAAATTATAAGAACTTTTATTGAATAACCCTGATAGCCTATAATTTAACCAATATTTAAGCAATGACTACAGGTCCTTCACAACTTTAGCAAATGTTTAATATAGTCTAAATTATGCCTTTTGTTGCCTACTTGTGAATTTTCCAATTATTGCACAACTACATACTTTCATATGCTTGTGGTGTAGCTTGGAGTCCTGTGGTAGAGAACTGACTGAGGTTGTACCTACTGTACAATATCCCTTGCCATTATGAGTGCCTGGGCCCAAACCTAGTATTTTGCCTATTATTTAGCCCATTCACAACTGATTCAAGAAACAGGCCCTATAGCTCAAAAACAGAATGTATAAAAGGACTTGATCAGTGTTGCGTGTACTGAGATGTTTAGGTTCAATGCTGACAGGATGGTCACTAAATATGAACAAAAAACTGTAGAGTTTTAATCTGTCAGAACTTACTGAAATTCTAAAAAAAATTAAAATTCGCTTGGAACCCAATTGTGAAGTGGAATTTTTCGAATTTTCAATGTAATTTTGGACTTTTGATTTTCTACCTTTTTTTAAATATAATTTTTGAATTTCCAATTTTACAGTTTGGATAAGTCCCAATTTTTGAAATTTCTGAAAATTGCGCTGGTTTGTTTTGAAACCAGGACTCTTTTCTAATAGTCACACTTGATAAAGGGTCATCACCCAAAACACAGGCAGCAATATACAGTAAGCACTTGACTTTCTCTGCTAATTGGACCTGTCAAAAAATAGAAAATGGACAGTTTTACCCTGATTGTTTAAGTTTTCCTAGTCTTGTGCAATTCCTTTAATACACAGCTTCATCTTTATGCTTCCTCTGAGAACTGAAGATGGCAAATAGAAACTAGGATTTTGAAGTTCCACAGTTGGACTACTAAATATTTCCTGGGTCTGTTTTATCATTCTTCACACCTTTCCCAATAACAGAGCATTAACTTTTATTCCCTCTCGCCAGCTTTCTCCAGTGGCCTGCATGGGATTCACTCTCTGGGTTAACTCAGGACACAAGGTGAAAAATATTTGTTTCATGGAACAAAACTTAAAAGCGGGATTCAAACTGACAATAAATTATCCAAAAAACCTGAAATGAATTATGTCTCAGTTAACAAATAAGAAAGACATTTGGCAGGGAGTGTTCTGCTCTTTCTAACTCCTTAAACATATTTTTCTTGTTGGCAAGACTGCCAACTAAAAAGGTGGGGGAAAAACGCTGATTGTTTTTTCATCTGTTTCCCTTCCTGGCTGCTAATTATATTAACACCTTTTAGTATCTGTAACACAGTACTATACTTCAGATATATGTTTAGTGAGCATCTCGGGGTTTTTTTTGCACTGCACCTTCACTCTGCAAGGCCTAAATATGGAAAAGAAAGTAAAGTAACCTGTGTTAATTAATAATTAATCTGTTTGGGGGGGTTTAGACAGGGAATTCAACTTGTTTGCATATTTTTGAAAGGTTGGGATCCTAACCTGTAAAACACCGAAATTGCTGCCAGTTTAATGAAAAAGGCTTTGTTAATGTCATCACCCAACTACATATGGAAACTACTAAAAACTTTTAGCTGGTTTTCTCATTTTAAATTTGCTTAGATATGTATTTTTAAAATAGGCTTATTCTTTTTAAAAAAAATCTCCTCCTTTTGGTCCCCATTACTTTTAAGTGCTAGGACAAGAGACATAAAAAGGACAACATAGGTTGAAAATTATAATCTAGAATGAAAACACATTATTTGCCCTAAGTTGACCAGTAAGGACTGTAGTGTGGGGCATTACTTGTTTTTACTAAATTAACTGGCACATGCAACTTTATTTAACAAGGAGATATGCATTTTATTTACTTAAAATCAGAGTTAAATGTTTTTAATCCAAATACTACAGCTCACTTAAAAACAATGAAGCTGTAGTCTACACCTTCCAGATCTAGAACAAGTAATTCGTATCCTTCATTGGGGAACATGTCTCCATCTAAAGTTATATCTGTTGCATTCAGTTAGATCAACTGAACTTAAAGTTTAGTTCAAAACCAGTTGATCTAACTGAATATAACAGATATACCATGACCTGGATGGATGAATATTACAGATATACCATGACCTGGATGGATGAATATAACAGATATACCATGACCTGGATGAATGAATATTACAGATATACCATGACCTGGATGAATGAATATTACAGATATACCATGACCTGGATAATGAATATTACAGATATACCATGACCTGGATGAATGAATATTACAGATATACCATGACCTGGATGAATGAATATTACAGATATACCATGACCTGAATGAATGAATATTACAGATATACCATGACCTGGATGAATGAATATTACAGTTATACCGTGACCTGGATGAATGAATATTACAGATATACCATGACCTGGATGAATGAATATACAGATATACCATGACCTGTGATGAATGAATTTACAGATATACCATGACCGGATGAATTGAACCCTTCACAGATATACCATGACCTGGATGAATGAGAACCTTCACAGATATACCATGACCTGGATGAATGAGAACCTTCACAGATATACCATGACCTGGATGAATTAGAACCTTCACAGATTTACCATGACCTGGATGAATTAGAACCTTCACAGATATACCATTACCTGGATGAAATTAGAACCTTCACAGATATACCATGACCTGGATGAATTAGAACCTTTACAGATATACCATGACCTGGATGAAGGAGAACCTTCACAAATCCATCTTAAGTTATTAACTGTAAAACTTTAGTTGTACGGTTTTAGTTAAATTATTACACATATTCAAATGTAGTATCAACCCCTAAACCAGTAATACTGTAAAGATAGTATAGTTATATTTTTACAACCAGCATGGTCAGCCAATATCCAGAAACCCCAAAGATGTAAATAAAGATGAACCATCAAAATATTAAAGAGAGAAGATACCCTGAGCATCCTTGACAAACATGTTGCAGCACCCTGGGCTGTTATGGCATTTTTTTCTACTTATATTGCTTGTTCAGCTAATGACTGTTGAGTAAGGGACAGATTGTTAGAGCTAGCTGACCTTTGCAGGAATGAGTTCCACTCAAAATATAGTGACACCAACATATTTTGCCCCTAAGAAAAGCAAACTATAATATATAAAAAATATTTTATATGCAGCTTTGATCAAGCAATCAATCAATGAGCCAGAAAGATTAAAGTCTAAAATATGTTTCAGTCTGTCTAAATAAAACTTGTACTAATATTTACAAGCCTGATACCGTGGGTTTGTATCTATCTCTAATGACATGGCTGTAAAGTACCATTAATTAGCAAATTTGCTATGACTGTAAAATACCGCCCGGGTTTTAAAGACCACGTCGGTATTCTGTGGCCAATAATTTTGCACCATGAACATTCTTATAATGGTTGCAGTGCAAAATATGGGCAACATTATAAAATTGTTGTGAGTATTTTACAATGCTGATAAAGTGCAGTATTGCAAAGATACAGTATATGTGACAACTTTCAGTTCTGTATACAGTAGAGCCTCTAGGGGCCACTCCCCTTTCAACTGAAGTCAAAGGAGGTACGCTCCAGCGATTGGGAGCATGCAGCCATTGACTTCTATGGACAAGCTGCTTTATGGGTGGGCAGCCCTGGCTGTATATTATTTACTGTATATTTATTATATACATAGAATATTCAAGTGTTGATTTAACAATAAATTGGATGCAGTACATGATTGATTACATTACTTATTCTGGCAAAACTTTTAGGGGTGGACAAAAACTTCCCCTTTAGCAAAATGAACTTTCCTATAATTCTAGCCAATTATCACATTACTGACCCAATCTAACCAAACCTAAGAACTGTTTAGAACTTGAATTGGCACCGAACATGGATTTCATACCATATCCTTTATATCCGTGGGTTTCAATATCACAGAGTTGTATTACTGTATTAGTTGTATTACTTTATTAACACATTACTAAAGTGCTAAGTGGGGTGCCACAGGGTTCTGTGTTGGGGCCGCTTCTATTTAATCTATTTATTAATGATTTGGAAGTGGGTATTGTCAGCAAGGTTTCTGTGTTTGCTGACGACACAAAACTTTGCCGACCATTAAAAACTTCAGAGGATGTGCAATCGTTGCAAGGGGATCTAGATAGATTATCACATTGGGCTGCTAAGTGGCAGATGAAATTCAATGTTGATAAATGTAAGGTGATGCATTTTGGACTTAAAAATACTTGTGCTACTTATACTATAAATGGCTCTGTGTTAAGTGAATCCCTGTTGGAAAGGGATCTTGGAGTTTTGGTGGATAACAAACTTAAAGGTAGCAAGCAGTGCCAGGCGGCAACAGCCAGAGCCAGCATGGTATTGTCTTGTATAAAGCGAGGTATGGATTCAAGGGAGGAAAATGTAATTCTCCCTCTTTACAAAGCATTGGTAAGGCCTCATTTGGAATATGCAGTGCAATTTTGGAATCCTGTGTACAAAAAGGACATCTTTGAAATGGAAAGGGTTCAGAGAAGGGCAACTAAATTAATAAGGGGATTGGGGGAGCTTGAATATGAAGAGAGACTGGAAAAGTTACAATTATGTACGCTGGAGAAAAGGCGCTTGCGTGGGGATATGATTACTGTGTATAAATACATTAACGGGCCATACAATAAACTATCTGGCGCATTGTTCACCAAGAGAACATGTCAAAGGACACGAGGACATCCCTTAAGACTTGAAGAAAAAAGGTTTAGGCTTCAAGCTCGGAAAGGGTTTTTCACTGTGAGAACGGTAAGGCTATGGAACTGTCTTCCAGTGGACGTTGTAATGGCAGGTTCATTGGTCAGTTTCAAAAAAAAGCTGGATGAGTTTCTGCAAACAAGGAATGTTGCAAGTTACTGGTATTGATACATAAAGTAGAGTTGATCCAGGGAAATTTCCGATTGCCACTTGGAGTCAGGAAGGAATTTTTTCCCCCTTCATAAATTTGGTGGGGGTTTTTTGCCTTCCTCTGGATCAACAGTTAGGCAGGAAATGAGGATATTGCTAGATGGGTTGGACTGGATGGACGTATGTCTTTATTCAACCTCAAATACTATACTATACTATACAAGTTCTCTCAGATTATTTTACATTTTACAGATGAACTAAGAGAACATAAGCTTCTCTTCATGTTTTGTGTGTCAGAACAAACCCCCCCAAAAAACCCAAAATTTGTCTAAATAACAATATATAGGATTTGCTAATCACAACAGGTATTACATCAGTAACAAAAAGTAACTCCTCATTTCTGCCCGTTCTATTAACCAATCAACCAAGTTACAAACATTTTTGTCAATCAATTCAGGTGTAACAGGATAGTAAATGGTAACTACAACCTCAGTCCTCCTTTATATAGAATATACAGCCAATTATCCGTGAGCTTTAGCTAAACTTCAACTGGGTTTTGCAGAACAGTAACAAATAAACAACCCAAAAGGAAACAAAGTTTGCACAAGGTACTGTGTTGGGACCAAAAAATATCACAACTTTCCCTGTGTCTAAATAAAAGCATTTCTAGAAGGAATAGTGGGCTAAAAGTACAGCCAAGTATGTATGTATAATTTTATTTATAAAGCGCCACTTGGGTAGGCAGCGATGTACATTATAAAATACAGAGTATACAAACAAGGGGATAAGTGCAAGCAATTATACAGATAAACATTAAATACAATTTCATACATAGCTTAAGAATACATATATAGAAAGTGTGGATAAATTGATATAAGTGCAGCATGCCTTGACACATTAGGAATGAGACCACACACAATTTTTGATCTAAATTCCAAATTTTCTATTTTCTAACATTCAATTTTTGATTTTTCAATCACGAGTTCTAAGTTCAAAATTTTTCTTCGGACCCACAAAGTTGAAACTCCATTTTAACCAAGCTTGTTTCAAACTCGAGACTTATCTCTTGTTGTAAGTAGTGATGGACCCGAATTCGAACTAGTTTGGTTTTCTGAACCCGCGGCTGTATTTCCGCTAATTAACAAATTTAAAAGCCGTTCGCTAACCCTAGAATGTATCACTTGGTAACCCTTGAATGTATCATTCGTTTTCGGTAACCCTTGAATGTAATGTTCATTTTCGCTAACCCTAGAATGAATCGTTCGATAACCCTCGAATGTAATATTCGTTTTCTCTAACCCTCGAATGTATCCTTCGCTTTCTGTAACCCTTGAATGAATCATTTATTTCGCTAATCCTTTAATGTAGCCTTCAACTTTCGGGTTCCTGAAACGCGTCATGCATCTGGTTTTAACATGTTTTGACATAAAGTATTGATATGTTTTAAAGTTACCTGCCGATCAGCTGTTTTTTCGGCCACAATTTACTGTGGAGTTCTAAACCATATAACTCCTACAAGGATGTTTATCCAAAGGTATAATAACATATTATGTTATTTAGCTGCAGCTTTTCCCCAAACAGTAAGTCAGCTATACTTACCTTTATCTGGGATGTTCCTAAAGTTTAAAGAATGTGTACAGCAGTAGAAGAGGAGGTGGAAACCATTGAAGCAAACACCAGCAGAGATATAGATGAATAGCAAACTGCAGGGCCATCGGAAAATAAAGCAAACTTTTAGTTTGGGGGACCTTCAGCTAAAGGTATGTTTTACTTTTGGGTGTTGACCTTGCCCTTTAACTCTTTGGTTCCTCTTTAATTAGCCATCAATACAATTAAAATGTAAATGTCTAGAAAGTACAATCAGAAAAAAATTGAAATAAAGCAACGCTACAAAAAAAGCCTAGAAAATATGCAGTGAGGCAAAATCCGCAAAAGGTTAATCATAACTAAAAAAATATTAGGACAGACAGGGCTGGAATTGATGTCAATGTAATGGAATATCACACAGGGTGCATTGCCATTGCTTATTCCTGGCCCACGTACACCAGACCATGACACATGGCGTAAGACAGGTTCCTGGACATAAAAGGTGCTTAGAACATACATTTATTTGTTAGCATTGATGAAAAGACTTCTGGATCCAGGATGTCTGGAACTTATGGTGTGCTGTACAGAAACCAGTTAAATATATTTTTACTTTAGAGCATAGACATTTGCTCTTGAAAATTAAAACTTTATTCAGCAAATGCAACTGTGAATAATCAAGACATTGGGGCGCATTTATAAAGGGGGAGTTTAAAGTAAGAATTGTCTAAGATACCTCTGAAAGGACTTACCTGACCCGGTCCTTCAGAGCCTGGGCGCTGCTCCCTGCTCCTGTTTTAAGCAAAAACAGGACCAGTGTTGCTCTGCGCTGATAGCCCCTATACTTCGCGGTTGTCAGGCAATTGGCCGTGATGTCACGTTGCATCTTAACTGACAGCTGCAACCAGGGTCTGTTAGCCACATAGCAGAGGGGCAGCGGTGAGAGACCGGGTCAGCTAAGTCATTTCAAATCCTCTTTGACAATACTTTCTAATGCAAAAATGGGATCTGGGGGGTGCTTTGCCTCAATTTTTTTTCCACCTGGACATGCCCTTTAAATAGGAATACTTCTACTTAAATAACGCTATAGATTCTTAAATAATGATGCCAAAATAACAAAACTTAAATAGTGACCGTTAAACAAAAGATACACAGGGTTATTCAACAGTTCTTATTGTTAAAAATTGTGCTAATTTTGCCCCAGCCAATCAGATGTTAGCTTTCAAATGTTAAATAAGATCTGATTGGTTGGGGCAAAGTTAACACCATTTTTAACGATAAGAACTTTTATTGAATCTCCCTGACAGATCCTTAAAAAGGGAAAATTTTACAACAACATTTGTTTTGTCACAAGTCTGTGGCATTAGCTTTATTGGTCTGAAAAGATTAATTGAAGGTGTTTTACAACCTACCGAGATAGATGCAGAAATTCATGCTAAACCAGTGGGTAATAAATATCAAGAAATGCACAAAGGTTATAATTTTCTTTAAATTTAGCAAATAAAAAAACTTCTCATTCCTAGCAGTGACCAAACAAGTTGCAAGCTGGAAAACCACATGCCACTCTACAATGACTGGTGCATTATAGAATGCATTATACGTGCTTTAATATAGCAAATTTATGTATACCAGGTCTGTCACAAACACAATTACTTATCTTTATGATAAACACATTTTTCTGAGAACTTTTTCAAAATTAAATTTTAAAGTGTATTTACTTAAAAATTGTACTTACTATTTTTCTCTTTAATCAAAGTGTGGATAAGTGCTTGTATAGTAAAAGGAGCATGGATGAAGTTGGGACATGTTAGAGGAAGCAGTGGAGGAGCCCAATTTGCTTCTGTTGGATTAATTGGATTAATTGAAGAACTGGAGGTAAGACATAGGTCCTTTACCTCCAGTTCTTTGATTAAAGGAATTGTACACTGAAAAAATGACTGCCTCATTTCAATCTATAAATGAATACCTGAAAGCAACACTGATGTCTGTGTGTTGCTGCATGACTTCAATCCAGTACTGGATTTGCCAAAGCTCAGCCCCTGCCAGACTATCGGACCCTCTGCAAGGAAAGCATGCTCAGTTATCCCTATGAAGCATCATTGAAAGAGAGAATTTCCCATCATGCAGTTCATGTACCAATTGTTACCATTCTAGCTAGAGCAAAATTATACATAACAGAAAAGATTATTATACTAAAGCATTTGATTGACAGCTGAAATGAAAGACGTTTCAGACTGGATATCTTAATATATAGGGTACAAAAAAAATGATACAATGATAGTTGGGAAGAAATTATAGTTTCCAGTAATGGGTAATTTAAAAAAACTAATTTCCCAGTGTACATATTCTTTAAAGTGAAAGGATACTGTACAATTTTATTTCTCCCATTGCTCCTAAATACTGATTTATAAGGTAGTATATCTAGGACTTTATACAGTAAAGGAATTGTGTTAATAACCTATAACAGACAAGGATCTATGGCTATGGAACTGTCTTCCAGTGGATGTTGTAATGGCAGGTTCATTGGTCAGTTTCAAAAAAAAGCTGGATGAGTTTCTGCAAACAAGTAATGTTACAAGTTACTGGTATTGATACATAAAGTAGAGTTGATCCAGGGAAATTTCCAATTGCCACTTGGAGTCAGGAAGGAATTTTTTTTCCCCCTTCATAAATTTGGTGTTTTTTTTTTGCCTTCCTCTGGATCAACAGTTAGGCAGGAAATGAGGATATTGCTAGATGGGTTGGACTGGATGGACGTATGTCTTTATTCAACCTCAAATACTATACTATACTATACTATACTATACTAAGCATTGTACTAAATATTGTATACTATACTAAGATTGTACTAAATGGAGACATAGTGCACTATGTATATTATAGTACACAAACTATGTATATCAGCTCTAATAATTGTGTTGCATTTATTCTGTGTGATCATATCAAAAGCGAGGTTAGTCCTTGAATATTTGGAACAGGAGACAAAGTGTGTTTTGTTGCCATAGTCTTTACAGAAGCCCAGAACATTAGAGACAAACCCTGGTAGCTTCCATATACAGTATGATTGTCTATAAAATCTTTTTCCCCTACTGTCAATACTAAACTCTGCTGCACACATTGTCTCGCTCTCTAATAAACTGGAACTTAAAATCTCATCCGTGCTACTCAACTACCTGGCTCCCCATTAAACAACGTATCAATTACAAAATCCTTATCTTAACATTCAAATCCCTTCACTCTGCTGCTTCTTCTTATATCCCTTCTCTAGTAATCCCATATGTTCCTGATGGTACCCTCTGCTCATCACAGAACCATCTTTTATACAGACCCCCCGACTCACACTACCTCCTCCCACCTTAAACCGTTTTCTATTGCGGCTCCCATCTGCTGGAATTCTAATATCTCTCCCTTCGTCAATAAACTTCCCTCATGTTGCATGGTTGAAGCACTTATATACTTATTATATACATATTTATTTATAGTTTTTGTTCCCCTTGTTAGGCGATTTGTATTATAATCATGTACAGCCCTGCACTATATAAATAAACATATTCATACATATAGAGAAATGCATCCAAATGCACATTCATATATTTGAATGTCCCTGACTTCTTGTTGCTATGTATTGGATTGTTTCTACTATTTCTGAATGCAGTAGGAATTCCCTCCACAGAGAATTAAGAATATTGATGTAATATTGGCCAAATATCTGCGTTTAATTATGTTCATAATCAAGTTTCATCTAACTGATACCACAATTGCCCCAAGCCACATGAGCCATTGATCTTGAAATGGATTTAATCAGATAGTTCAAGCAAGTTCAAGTTCAAGCACTTTATTGTCATTGTGTAACACAACGAAATGACTTTTCATGACAACCCCACGGTGCATATAACGATATAAGGAAGAAAGAGAAGAGATTATACAGTATGCCAGGTATACAGATATTTAAACAATTTGTACACAGTGTTCATTATTACAGAGAGAATTCAGAGTTCATCAACTTTATGGCGGATGGGAAAAGGCTGTTTTTCAGTCTGTTTGTTTGATTGATCTAAAACGTTTACCTGATGGCAGGAGCTCAAACAAGGTGTTTACAGGGTGAGTGTTGTCCTTTATAATGTTTTTGGCCCTTCTCATAGCGAGTCTTATACGAATGTTCCAGATACTTGTTCTTATTCAGATCCTAGATCTGGATCATGTATTTTTCCATAAGCCAGGAAGTAATGCAACTGATATAGCCCGGTATTCAGTTTTACATAAAATGTTGGTGTTAAAACTGAAAGACTAAACAAAACTAGAAAGTTATACATTGCACATATTCTGGGGTTGGGGGTTGTTACAGGAGGATCACACAGGTGTTTGTTTGGCCCTGAATCTCAGTATTTTTATCCAGTATCCACTACACTAACACTTGGATAGAAGAGATGGAAGCAAAATTTTACATTTCATCAAGAAAAGAACAAGGGGTTTATTTATTGACAGTGGCATTTACTCTCCCCTGCGCCCCATTTGATTTAAATTGTGATTGTGTCTCTCTGTAAATTTAAATTTTTAGTAGAATGAAAGACTAATAATACATTAAGTTCAGATGATTGCCAATGTAATGAGGATCAAAAGTGCTATGTTTTTAACCTTAGACATGCCTCACCAGCAAAGCGACGTGTAAGTGGGTCTTGCTTCCTAACTCTCTGTTCTGGTGGAACCTCCATGAGAGCAAAATACTTATTTGGCATCAGCCCCATAGACTTAATTTGAGCAGCAAAGAACCATGGGAAATTGGAAGAAATACAAAATTGATTATTGGACTGCTTTTAAGGTATCTATTAGCATTCAAAAATGGCAAATATAGCAGTCCATCTTCTTCTTACATGGGAAATCTCGTAATGCAGTTTATTTCTTGCTTGCATGGCTGTACGAAACAGAATATTAACATTTCAGTAAAAAATAAAATTAAGTATGGGGAATCAAACCTGCAACCTTCTACACTGTGTCTAAAAGAAAGATTTCTACATTTATGCCACAAGGGATACTAGGTGGGATACCAGTACAAGTAGAATCTCTATATTTTGCTAGAAACATAATAGAAAAAAATGGAAGCCTGAGGAATTGAACCTGTGTCCCAATAGTTTGTTTGCTTCTAAAACAAGCACTTAAGCAGTGCACCACCACTGCAGAAGTAATAGATGCAAGTACATGTAAACGTCAATAAAGGATGCCAGCAATTGCTGGTTGGTAAATACAAAACAGAGCTGCTATATATAAAGTTTGTACATAAGTAGAAACTTTATATTTTTCTAGAAACATAATCAAAACAAACAACAACAAAAAAAAGCAATAAATTAAGAAAGTAGACTATGTTGTTTTGTTTCATAAGTAAGCTAGGGGATTTGAACTTGAGAATTCTTGAGCTGTACGTTCCCATAAACACAGTAATTACATGGTTCACCACCAGCAACTCAACAATGGATAATGGTTCATTTACAAAACGTATCTTTCACTATAAACAGAATCTAGAAACTCTGGGCATAAAAACAGTGAATCCTGGGGTCAGGGGGCATGGCTCTATATAGCCAACATGGGCTATGAGTACTGGCAACAATATGGATGCTTTCTTTGTTACAGAATCCTTTAGTTACATATACTAAATGCAACTTACTAGAGAATAATCTTTCAATGTATAGGTGTTCTGGAGAGAAATTACAGTAGGATTAAAAAATATTTAGTTTAGATTTCTAAGTTGTGGCTTTCAGTCACAATAGCCCCGAGATAGTAGAAACTAGAATAGATTGCCAGTTTTGAACAAACATGGTTTCTTTCAGTAGTTTTGAAAATCCACAGACTTTCAAAAAATTCAGAAAGTCAGAACTTATTAAAACAATTGCATCAAAAATAAAAATTTCAAAATTGAAATAAGATTTTTAAAAAGTAGAAATTCCAAATTGAAAATTCAAAAATTACATGGAAAATTCTGAAAAATTACAATTCAATTAGGTTTGATTTGGATTTTTGGAACGTTAGTTCTGCAGAACCACTCAGCAGTTTCTCTCATCTCTAGTCTAGGCCAAGGGTGTTTGCAGATGTGCCAGCAGTGAATACAAAAACCAAATTAAAAAGATTTGCAAAGACATGCAAACAGTATTCTACCTTTGGTTCAAAGTACTGGCTGTATCATGAGTTGAATGTGGGATATGATTCTGAGCCCATTTCCACAATATTAGAAGAATTCCAGGGCAGGTCAAACAGATTAATTTAAGAAATAGAAGCCATTACTTACAAGTAAAGGCTTGATATCCCAGAGTTGTTTTCCTAAAACAAAAAAATAGGTCCTTTAAAGGTGATATAATTAATATGTACAGATTCATGCAATGTCAATACAATCATTCCTTCAATTAGCGTTTTTGTATGTGCAGGTAAAAACAAGGTGATACCTGTTAAAATAAACAAGTATGTACAAAAGAAGGTGATCTCATAGTCTGAATAGAAACCGCTAAGGTCAAATGAGGAGTTATATCCAATTCATTACTGGATTTAAACAAGAAAGACCTGAAAAGATTAGATTATTCTACGAGAAAGGTAATATGTGGTTATTATTATGGTTCTTATTATTATTATAAAAAAGTCGTAAGGTGAATGTGATTTCCATTTATGTCTAGGTAATGACTTCTCAGTGCTATACTGGGAGCTGGACTGCTCTTGTTTGCCTTGCCCTGAATCAATATTTGTTGAGTATTTTTTGAAAGTGATAACGTGTCCTTACCTAATAATTTACTTCTGTTCCTTACCCTAATGGTTTTTTGTCCTGTCTACTTACCCTAATGGATTCACATACTGCGTCCTTACCTTAATGGGTTTACGTCCTGGGTCCTACCCTAATGGATTTACTCTGTGTCCTTACCCTAATGGATTTACATCCTGTGTCCTTACCTAATGGATTTACATCCTGTGTCCTTACCCTAATGGATTTACATCCTGTGTCTTACCTAATGGATTTCTTGTGTCCTTACCCTAAGGATTTACATCCTGTGTCCTACCCTAATGGATTTACTTCCTGTGTCCTTACCCTAAGGATTTAATCCTGTGTCCTTACCCTAATGGATTTACATCCTGTGTCCTTACCCTAATGGATTTACATCCGTGTCCTTACCCTAATGGATTTACATCCTGTGTCCTTACCCTAATGGATTTACATCCTGTGTCCTTACCCTAATGGTTTTTTGTCCTGTGTACTTACCCTAATGGATTTACATACTGCGTCCTTACCCTAATGGATTTACATCCTGTGTCCTTACCCTAATGGATTTACACCCTGTGTCCTTACCCTAATGGATTTACTTCCTGTGTCCTTACCCTAATGGATTTACACCCTGTGTCCTTACCCTAATGGATTACCTCTGTGTCCTTACCCTAATGGATTTATTCTGATGTTCTTACCCTAATGGATTTACTCCTGTGTCCTTACCCTAATGGATTTAACCTGTGTCCTTACCCTAATGGATTTCCTTTGTGTCCTTACCCTAATGGATTTACACCTGTGTCCTTACCCTAAGGATTTATCCTGTGTCCTTACCCTAAGGATTTACATCCTGTGTCCTTACCCTAATGGATTTACCTTCCTGTGTCCTTACCTATGGATTTACATCCTGTGTCCTACCTAATGGATTTACATCTGTGTCCTTACCCTAATGGATTTATCCTGTGTCCTTACCCTAATGGTTTATCCTGTGTCCTTACCCTAATGGATTTACTTCCTGTGTCCTACTAAGGATTTAATCCTGTGTCCTTACCCTAATGGATTTATCCTGTGTCCTTACCCTAATGGATTTACATCCTGTGTCCTTACCTAATGGATTTACCCTGTGTTTACTACAATGGATTTACATCTGTGTCTTACCTAATGGTTACTTCCTGTCTTACCCTATGGATTTACCTCTGTGTCTTACCTAATTGGATTACATCCTGTGTTCCTTACCCTAATGGATGTTACATCCTGTTGTCCTTACCTAATGGATTACATCCTGTGTCCTTACCCTAATGGTTTTCTGTGTCCGGTGTACTTACCCTAATGGATACGACTGGTCTACCAAGGATTCATCTGTGTCCTTACCTGGATTTACTCTGTGTCCTTACCCTAATGGATTACTTCCTGTGTCCTTACCCTAATGGATTTACATCCTGTGTCCTTACCCTAATGGGATTTACCTTCTGTGTCCTTACCCTAATGGATTTACTCCTGTGTCCTACCCTAATGGATTGACATCCTGTGTCCTTACCCAATGGATTTACCTCTGTGTCCTTACCCTAATGATTACTCTGTGTCCTTACCCTAATGGTATTACATTGTGTCCTTACCGCTAAGGATTTACCATCTGTGTCCTTACCCTAATGGATTTCATCCTGTGTCCTTACCCCTAATGGATTACCTTCTGTGTCTTACTATGGAGTCGCCTTGTCTTACCCTAATGGATTACATCCTGTGTCCTTACCCTCATGGATTTACTTCTGTGTCCTTACCTAATGGATTTACATCCTGTGTCCTTACCCTAATGGATTTACCTTCTGTGTCCTTACCCTAATGGATTTACATCCTGTGTCCTTACCCTAATGGATTTACACCCTGTGTCCTTACCCTAATGGATTTACCTTCTGTGTCTTACCATGATGGAGTAACATCCTGTGTCCTTACCCTAATGGATTACATCCTGTGTCCTTACCCTAGATGGATTACATCCTGTGTCTTACCCTAATGGATTTTCTTCGCTGTGTCCTACCCTAATGGATTTACATCCTGTGTCCTTACCTAATGGATTTACACTTCTGTGTCCTTACCCTAATGGATTACACCTGTGTCCTTACCCTAATGGATTCCATCCTGTGTCCTTACCCTAATGGATTTACCTTCTGTGTCCTTACCCAATGGATTACATCCTGTGTCCTTACCCTAATGGATTACTTCCTGTGTCCTTACCCTAATGGATAACATCCTGTGTCCTTACCCCTAATGGATTTACTCCTGTGTCCTTACCCTAATGGATTTACCTTCTGTGTCCTTACCATGGTTGTACATCCTGTGTCCTTAACCTAAGGATTTACATCGTGTCCTTACCCTAATAGATTTACTATCTGTGTCCTTACCCTAATGGCTTTACCTCGTGTCTGTTTAATGCTTTACCTCTGGTCCTACCCAATGGATTTACGTCGGTGTCCTTACCCTAATGGATTTACCTTCTGTGTCCTTACCCTGATTGATTTACTTCCTGTGTCCTTACCCTATTGATTTCATCCTGTGTCCTTACCCTAAGGATTTACTTCCTGTGTCCTTGCCCACTAATGGTTCTACCAATCTGGGTCCTTACCCTAATGGATTTACCTTCGTGTCCTTACCCTAATGGATTTACCTTCTGTGTCCTTACCCTAAGGATTTACATCCTGTTGTCCTTACAATGATTGGTTACTTCCTGTGTCCTTACCCTAATGGATTTACATCCTGTGTCCTTACCCTATGGATTTACCTTCTGTCCTTACCTAGGATTCCTGTCCCTCCCTAATTGGTTCCTTCTTGCCTATACGTACTCTGGTGCTTACCAATGGATACCTGTGTCTACCTATGATTTACCTTTCCTGTGTCCTTACCCAAGGATTTACATCCTGTGTCCTTACCACTATGGATTTACATCTTGTGTAATCCATGATGGATTTAATCCTGTGTCTTAACGCCTAATGATTTACTTCCTGATGTCCTTTCTTAATGGATTTACGTCCGGTGTCCTTACACTAATGGATTTACATCCTATGTCTTGCCTGCTGGGGTTTTTCTGCCTGATAAAGGTTCTTTAGCTTCCCCTGTATTAGCGTAACTACCACATCCACCAGTTAACTAAAACTAGTCAAGTGGTTTCTTATTATTCAAACTAAGAAAAAACCAGCTGTACACGGAGCGTCTTAATGTGGGAGTGGTAGGTGCGTTCACATACGTCTTCCAGAAACCGTCTCCCTGCAGGTGAGCCAACATTGCACTATCTTTTTTAAACCTCGAAAGAGTCCCAAATGAAGATTGGCAACCTGCTCCGTTGAAGTAAAAAGTCCTTTATTGGTACAAAGTTACAAGCCACATTCGCGCTGGACGCCGCACAACAGCAGCAAAACACTCCAGGTGAGGGAAGCACGAAGACTATGGCCTACCCGTTTTCGTGGACGCCTGTCCAATTCCTCAGGAGTTTGAGGGGAGTGACGTAAACCTGTCTAATATAGCCACACGAAACTTTACATCTTATGGTGCCGTTTCCATTCAAAAAGGAGGGGGGGTAGGGAAAGACAGGATAGTTATATACCTGAAAGAACTACCATTTAACTCTGTAGGATATCCACAGAAAGAAATAGTAGAAGTTAGAACACACATGTTAGAATATTCACTAATAATATTTGTAATGGAACGGCCACCATAAGAGGTTAGTTGCTGATGGCTATATTAAGAGGTTACTGTGAGTTGTAGTGCTGTTTGTGGCGTCAGCATGATTGTGTGCGTTCCAGCCGCGAGTGTTTTAACTTGTACCATAAAAGGAAAATAAAGACTTTTTACTCATGGCGCAAGGTTGCGGTCTCATTTTTTGGACCTTTCGAGTCGATACTGCATTTCCCTACTTATCAGCATGCCAAAACCCTAACGTGTGTTTGAGTTTGCACCTGGTGTGTTAAAAACTAAAATGTATTTCAAGGGCCTTCCAAAATGCTGTTTTTTCGTTGTCTGCCATATAGCAATGTAATACATACATTCTCACAGACAGGTCCAACCCAAATGAAATAGCTCTGATTTTGTAACTCCATTAATTATCAAATGTTGACCGTTCGAGGAAATCGATACCTGCGATGTAAAGGCCCTATTATAACTATACACTAGATCGAATCTGCAAGTTAAAATCTCCTTTTTACCTAGACGCGAGCATCGAATCACCGAGTTAAAGCCATAGATACCTAGACGCGAGCATCGAATCCGGTGAGTAAAGTCCATTCTAACACTATTAAGCGAAGCATTGAATCCGCTAGTAAAAATGTTCAGGATACCTAGCCGCGCGCATAGAATCACGAGTTAAAATGTCCATGTGATACTAGGCGCGAGCATCGAATCCCGTGATTAAAATGTCCATTCTAAACTGCCGAGCATGAATCCGTCTAGGAAAATCCATTGATAATCAGACGCGAGCATCGAATCCCACGCGTAAAATGCCCTGATACCTAGGCGCGAGCATCGATCCGTAGTAAAATGTCCATGATACCTAGGCGCGAGATTCAATCCACGCGTAATGGTCATGATTATAGGCGCGAGCATCGAATCAGCCTAGTAAATGTCCATGATACCTCGGCGCGAAGCATAGAGTCCACGACGTAAAATGTCATGATACCTAGCGCGAGCATCGAATTCCACGAGTAAAATGTCCATGATACCTAGACGCAAGCATCGAATCCGCAGAAAATGCGAGTAAAATGTCATTATAAACTATACAGAGAGAAAGATTTGATCCGCGAGGGAAAAAAACGGATTACCGCACTTTAGAAAGTTCGGACCAATTAATGTCACCTAGTGAATTAATCCTGCCTGCAGAATTTACTCATTCATCCATACGGCTCATTTAGTACCCCCCAATGAGAACCGTACTGTTATGAAAAATTCTTAAAGCAATTATTATAGTTTGGCATTATCACTATCTAGCGCTATTGATTCAGAGGTGCTGATATACAGTGAGTGTGGTCAATGACTACGATTCAAAAGAATCCACATACGTATTATCAAGCTCCTTTACCTCCTGTCTCTTCAATAAAATTGAATAGAAGACAAACTCATTCACAGAGAGAAAGCAAATAGTAAGTTAGTGTAACATAGCTAACATAGTCATTGAGGTGAATAAAGACATACGTCACCAGTCCAACCCATTAGCATTATCTCATTTCCGTCCTAAAGGTTGATCCAGAGAGGCAAAAAAAAAAAAAAACAGCTAAAATATAAGGGGGAAGATCCTCCTGACTCAGGCAACTGGAAAGTATCCACTGGGATCAACTCATATACAGAATATGTATAATACCAGTACTTCTCAATATTATTAGTTTAGAAACTTTTTCTCTGAATCTAGTCCTCTCTTTATATAAGACAATATCTTGCCTAGCTATAGACGTTGCTACCTGGCATTGTTTATTCAGCTAAGTCTGTGATTACAGAATCCCCAACATCTTTTTCATTACAGATGCATTAACACAAGCTTATTTATGGTTGTAGGTGGAACAGGGGATTATTTAACTCTCAATGCATCACCTTTTATTTATCAACATTGAATCTCATCTTGCAATTCTGCTGCCCATTTTGCTATCCTATCTAGTCGACTTACAACAATGTACATCCTTTGAAGTTTCCCAAGCTCGGCCATAGCCCTGCAGTGTACATCAACCTGCATTTAACACGATGCACGCCCCTGTCACAAGCCCCTCTAAGTCATGTATGAACAGATTAAACCCCACGCCATTATGTCTTTTGTGTTCCCCCCTCCATTGCTATCCCGCCCACACCCCACCTTACGAGCCGCACCCCTTTCCCTCGTCCTTTGTACTGCTCTTGTTTGCCTTGCCCTGAATCAATATTTGTTGAGTATTTTTTGAAAGTGATAACGTGTCCTTACCCTAATAGATTTACCTTCTGTTCCTTACCCTAATGGTTTTTTGTCCTGTGTACTTACCCTAATGGATTCACATACTGCGTCCTTACCTTAATGGGTTTACGTCCTGTGTCCTTACCCTAATGGATTTACTTCCTGTGTCCTTACCCTAATGGATTTACATCCTGTGTCCTTACCCTAATGGATTTACATCCTGTGTCCTTACCCTAATGGATTTACGTGTAAATTCCATTTAGGGTAATGACACAGGTGTAAATCCTTAGGTTAAGGACCACAGGATGTAAATCCATTAGGGTAAGGACCAGGATGTAAATCCATTAGGGTAAGGACCCAGGACTACACCCATTCAGGTAAGGGACGCAGTATGTGAATCCTTAGGGTAAGTAGACAGGACAAAAACCATTAGGGTAAGGAACAGAAGGTCAAATCTATTAGGGTAAGGACACGTTCTACTTTCAGAAATACTCAACAAATATGATTCAGTAGGGCAAGGCAACCAAAGCATCCACTCCCAGTATAGCAATTGAGAAGTCTTACCTAGACATAAATGGAAACAACATTCACACACCTTACGACTTTGTTATAATAATAAAAGAACCATAATAATACCACATATTACCTTTCTCGTAAATAATCTAATCTTTTCAGGCCAGGTTTTCTTGTTTAATCCAGTAATGAATTGATATAACTCCTCAGTTGACCTAGCGGTTTCCTATTCTACTATAGATCACCTTCTTTTGTAAACATACTTGTTTTCTTTTAACAGGTATCACCTTGTTTTTTACCTGCCCATACAAAAACGCTAATTGAAGAATGATTGTATTGGACATTGCATGAATCTGTACATATAATTAATATCACCTTAAGGACCTATTTTTTGTTTTATAGGAAACACCTGGATCCAGCCCTTTACTTGGTAAGTAATTGCTTCTATTTCTTAAATTAAATCGTTTTGACCTGCCCTGGAATTCTTCTAAATATGTGGAAATGGGGCTCAGAATCATATCCCACATTCAACTCATGATACCGCCAGTACTTTGAACCAAGTAGAGATACTGTTTGCAGGTCTTTGCAAATCTTTTTCATTTGGTTTTTGTATTCACTGCTGGCACATCTGCAAACACCCTTGCCTAGACTAAGAGGAGAGAAACTGCTGAGTGGTTTCTGCATAACTAACGTTCCAAATCCAAATCAAACCTAATTGAATGAATTTTTTCAGCTTTTTCCATGTAATTTTTGAATTTCCAATTTGGAATTTCCTGACTTTTTTAAAAATCTTATTTCAATTTTGGAAATTTAATTTTGATGCAATTGTTTTAATAATTCTGACTTCTCGATTTTTTTGAAAGTCGGTGGATTTTCAAAACTACTGAAGAACCCATATTTGTTGCAAACTGGCAATCCTATTCTAGTTCTACTATCTCGGGGCTATTGTGACGAAAGCCACAACTTAGAAATCTAAACCCTAAATATTTTTTAATCCTACTGTAATTTCTCTCCAGAACACCTATACATTGAAAGATTTTCTCTAGTAAGTTGCATTAGTATAGTAACTAAAGGATTCGTAACAAGAAAGACATCCATATTGTTGCCATACTCATTAGCCATGTTGGCTATATAGAGCCATGACCCCCCTGAACCCAGGATTCACTGTTTTTTTGCCCAGAGTTTTCTAGATTCTGTTATAAGTGTAAAGATACGTTTTGTCAAATGAACATATCCATTGTTTGAGTTGCTGGTGGTGAACCATGTAATTACTGTGGTTTATGGGAAACGTACAGCTCAAGAATTCCTCAGTTCACATCCCTAGCTTACTTATGAAACAAACAACATAGTCTACTTTCTTAATTTATTGCTTTTGTTGTTGTTTGTTTTGATTATGTTTTCTAGCAAAATAATAAAGTTTCTACTTATGACAACTTTATATCTAGCAGCTCCTGTTTTTGTAGTTACCAACCGCCATTGCTGGGCATCCTTTATTGAACGTTTTACAATGGACGTGCATCTATTACTTCTGCAGTGGTGGTGCACTGCTTAAGTGCTTGTTTTATAAGCAAACAAACTATTGGGACCCAGGTTCAATTCCTCGGCTTCCATTTTTTTCTATTATGTTCTAGCAAAATATAGAGATTCTACTTGTCTGGTATCCCACCTAGTATCCCTTGTGGCATAAAGTAGAACTCGTATTCTTTTAGACACGTGTGAGGTTTGCGGTTTGATGCCCCCATACTTAATTTTATTTTTACTGAAATGTTATATTCGTTCGTACAAGCCCTGCAAGCAAGAAATAAACGGCATTACGATATTCCCATGTAAGAAGAAGATGGACTGCTATATTTGCCATTTTTAATGCTATAGATACTTAAAGCATTCCATAAATCAATTTTGTATTTCTTCCAATTTCCCCAGGTTCTTTGCGCTCAAATTAAAGTCTATTGGGCTTATTCCAAATAAGTTATTTTGCCTCTCATGGGAGGTTCCACCAGACAGAATAGTAGGAGCAAGAACCCACTTACACGTCCGCTTGCTGGTGAGCATGTCTAAGGTTAAAAACATAGCACTTTTTTGATCCTCATTCAATTGGCAATCATCTGAACTTAATGTATTATTAGTCTTCATTCTACTAAAAATTTAAATGTCCAGAGAGAACCACAATCACAATTTAAATCAATGGGTCCAGGGGCGAGTAAAAAATGCCACTGTCAAAATAAACCCCTTGTTCTTTTCTTGATGAATGTAAAATTTATGCCTTCCATCTCTCTATCCAAGTGTTAGTGGAGTGATAACTGGATAAAATACTGAGATCAGGGCCAAACAAACACCTGTGGTGATCTCCTGTTAACAACCACAACCCCAGAATATGTTCAAGTAACTTGCTGTTTGTTTGTCGTTCCGTTTTTAACATGATAACACCACACCATTTTATGTAAAACTGAATACCGGCTATATCAGTTGTCCCTTACTTCCTGGCTTATTGGAAAAATACAGAATCCAGATCTAGGAATCTGCTAAGAACAAGTAATCTGGAACATTCGTATACTACTCGCTATAGAAAGGGCCAAAAACATATAAAGGACAACACTCACCCTTTAAACACCTTGTTTGAGCTCTGCCTCCAGTAACTTTTAAGATCACTCAAACAAACGACTGACAAACAAAAACTTCTGTGTCCTTACCCTAAATGGCATTTAACTTCCTGTGTCCTTAACCCCTAATGGATTTACTCGTGTGCCTTTACCCTAATGTTTTACCCTGTGTCCTACCCTAATGGTTTACCTTCTGTGTCGTCCTTACCCTAAGGATTTACATCCTGTGTCCTTACCCTAATGGATTTACTTCTGTGTCCTTAACCCTAATGTGATTTACACCCTGGTCCTTACCCGTCAGGATGTCCTACCATTCCTGTGTCCTTACCCTAATGGATTTACATACCCTGTGTCCTTACCCTAATGGATTTACCTTCTGTGTCCTTACCCTAATGATTTACATCCTGTGTCTTACTCCTAATGGATGTTACTTCCTGTGTCCTTACCCTAATGGATTTACATCTGTGTCCTTACCCTAAGGATTTACACCAGTGTCCTTCCCTAATGGATTTACCTTCTGTGTCCTTACCCTAATGGATTTACATCCTGTGTCCTTACCCTAATGGATTTACCTTCTGTGTCCTTACCCTAATGGATTTACATCCTGTGTCCTTACCCTAATGGATTTACATCCTTGTTCTTACCCTAATGGATTTACACCCTGTGTCCTTACCCTAATGGATTTACCTTCTGTGTCCTTACCCTAATGTTTACATCCTGTGTCCTTACCCTAATGGATTTACTTCCTGTGTCCTTACCCTAATGGATTTACATCCTGTGTCCTTACCCTAAGGATTTACATCCTGTCCTTACCCTAATGGATTTACATCCTGTTTCCTTACCCTAATGGATTTACCTTCTGTGTCCTTACCCTAATGGATTTACTTCCTGTGTCCTTACCCTAATGGATTTACATCCAGTGTCCTTACCCTAATGGATTTACCTTCTGTGTCCTTACCCTAAGGATTTACATCCTGTGTCCTTACCCTAATGGATTTACATCCTGTGTCCTTACCCTAATGGATTTACATCCAGTGTCCTTACCCTAATGGATTTACATCCTGTGTCCTTACCCTAATGGATTTACCTTCTGTGTCCTTACCCTAATGGATTTACATCCTGTGTCCTTACCCTAATGGATTTACATCCTGTGTCCTTACCCTAAGATTTACATCCGCTGTCCTTACCCTAATGGATGTTACCTTCTTGTCCTTACCCTAATGGATTTACCTTCTGTGTCCTTACCCTAATGGTTTACTCCTGGTCCTTACCCTAATGGATTTACATCCAGTGTCCCTTACCCTATGGATTTTACATCCTGTGTCCTTACCCTAATGGATTTACCTCTGTGTCCTTACCCTATGGATTTACATCCTGTGTCCTTACCCTAATGGATTCATCCTGTGTCCTACCCTAATGGATTTACCTTCTGTGTCCTTACCCTAATGGATTTACATCCTGTGGTCCTTACCGCTAATGGATTTACATCCTGTGTCCTTACCCTATGGATTTACATCCTGTGTCCTTACCCTAATGGATTTACATCCTGTGTCCTTACCCTAATGGATTACATCCTGTGTCCTTACCCTAATGGATTTACATCCCAGTGTCCTTACCCTAATGGATTTACATCCTGTGTCCTTACCCTAATGGATTTACCTTCGTGTCCTTACCCTAATGGATTTACATCCTGTGTCCTTACCCTAATGGATTTACCTTCTGTGTCCTTACCCTAATGGATTTACTTCCTGTGTCCTTACCCTAATGGATTTGCCTTCTGTGTCCTTACCCTAATGGATTTACACATCCTGTGTCCTTACCCTAATGGATTTACCTTCTGTGTCCTTACCATGATGGAGTAACATCCTGTGTCCTTACCCTAATGGATTTTACCGTTCTGTGTCCTTACCATGATGGAGTAACATCCTGTGTCCTTACCCTAATGGTTTACCTTCTGTGTCCTTACCATGATGGAGTAACATCCGTGTCCTTACCCTAATGGATTTACTTCCTGTGTCCTTACCCTAATGGATTTACTTCCTGTGTCCCTACCCTAATGGATTTACCTTCTGTGTCCTTACCCTAATGGATTTACATCCTGTGTCCTTACCCTAATGGATTTACCTTCTGTGTCCTTACCCTAATGGATTTACATCCTGTGTCCTTTACCCTAATGGATTTGCCTTCTGTGTCCTTACCATGATGGATTTACATCCTGTGTCCTTACCCAATGGATTTAACCTTCTGTGTCCTTACCCTAATAGATTTACATCCTGTGTCCTTACCCTAATGGATTTTAACCTTCTGTGTTCTTACCCTAATGGATTTACACCCTGTGTCCTTACCCTAATGGATTTACCTTCTGTGTCCTTACCCTAATGGATTTTAACATCCTTGTGTCCTTACCCTAATGGATTTACACCCTGTGTCCTTACCCTAATGGATTTACTTCCTGTGTCCTTACCCTAATGGATTTACTTCCTGTGTCCTTACCCTAATGGATTTACATCCTGTGTCCTTACCCTAATGATTTACCATTCTGTTCCTTACCCTAATGGATTTACATCCTGGTCCTTACCCATGATTTTACCTTCTGTGTCCTTACCCTAATGGATTTACATCCTGTGTCCGTACCCTAATGGATTTACCTTCTGTGTTCTTACCCTAATGGATTTACACCCTGTGTCCTTACCCTAATGGATTTACCTTCTGTGTCCTTACCCTAATGTGTGATTTACATCCTGTGTCCTTACCCTAATGGATTTACTCTGGTCTTACCCAATGGATGTCAATCCCTTGTCTACCCTAATGATTTACATCCTGTTCCTTACCCTAATGATTACATCCTGTTCCTACCCTAATGGATTTACATCCTGTGTCCTTACCCTAATGGATTTACATCCTGTGTCCTTACCCTAATGGATTTACATCCTGTGTCCTTACCCTAATGGATTTACATCCTGTGTCCTTACCCTAATGGATTTACCTTCTGTGTCCTTACCCTAATGGATTTACATCCTGTGTCCTTACCCTAATGGATTTACCTTCTGTGGTCCTTACCACTAATGGATTTACTTTCCTGTGTCCTACCCTAATGGATTGCCTTCTGTGTCCTTACCCTAATGTGATTTTACATCCTGTGTCCTTACCCTATGGATTTACCTTCTGTGGGTCGTCTTAACCATGATGGAGTAACATCCTGTGTCCCTTACCCTAATGGATTTACCCTCTGTGTCCTTACATGAGGAGTACATCCTGTGTCCTTACCTATGATTTACCTTCTGTGTCCTTACCATGATTGATTTACTTCCTGTGTCCTTACCCTAATGATTTAGCTTCCTGGGGGTCCTACCCTAATGTTTTACTTCCCGTGTCCCTTACCCTACAGGAATTTACCTTCTGTGTCCTTACCCTAATGATTGTACATCCGGTGTCCTTAACCTAATGGATTTACATCCTTTGTCCTTACCTAATGGATTACATCCTGTGTTCCTTACCCAAGGATTTACATCCGTGTGTCCTTACCCCTAATGGATTTTTACATCCTGTGTCCTTACCCTAATGGATTTGCCTTCTGTGTCCTTACCCTAATGGATTTACCTTCTGTGTCCTTACCATGATGGAGTAACATCCTGTGTCCTTACCCTAATGGATTAACTTCCTGTTGTCCTTACCCTAATGGATTTACCTTCTGTGTCCTTACCCTAATGGATTTACTTCCTGGTCTTAACCCTAGAAGTTACCATCTGTGTCCTTACCCTAATGGATTTACATCCTGTGTCCTTAAACCCTAATGGATTTACATCCTGTGTCCTTCCCCTAGGATTTACACCGTGTCCCTTACCCTAATGGATTTACAATCCTGTGCCTTACCCTAACTCCTAATGGATTTACATCCTGTGTCCTTACCCTAATGGATTTACATCCTGTGTCCTACAACCTAATGGATTTTACACCTGTGCTCCTTACCCTAATGGATTTACATCCTGTGTCCTTACCCTAATGGATTTACATCCTGTGTCCTTACCCTAATGGATTTACATCCTGTGTCCTTACCCTAATGGATTTACATCCTGTGTCCTTACCCTAATGGATTTACTCCTGTGTCCTTACCCTAATGGATTTCATCCTGTTCCTTCCTTACCCAATGGTTTTTCCTGTGTCCTTCCTATGGTTTACATCCGTGTACTACCCTCTGGATTTGCCTCTGTGTCCTTACCATATGTGATTTACACCCTGTGTCCTTACCTAATGGATTTACATCCTGTGTCCTTACCCTAGGATTTACTTCCTGTGCCTTACACTAAAGGATTACTCCGTGTCCTACCCAATGGATTTACCTCCTTAGTCCTTACCCTAATGGATTTACTTTCCTGTCCTTACCCTAATGATTTACATTCCTGTGTCCTTACCCTAATGGCTTTACATCCTGTGTCCTTACCACTAATGGAGTTTACATCCTGTGTCCTTACGCCTAATGGATTTACATCCGTTGTCCTTACCCTAATGGATTTACATCCTGTGTCCTTACCCTAATGGATTTACCTCTGTGTCCTTACCCTACCTGGATTTACCTTCTGTTCCTTACCCTAATGGATTTACCTCCTGTGTCTTACCCTAATGGATTTAGCATCCTGTGTCCTTACCCTAATGCTTACATCTGTGGTCCCTACCCTAATGGATTTACTCTCCTGTGTCCTTACCCTAATGGATTTACATCCTGTGTCCTTACCCTAATGGATTTACATCCTGTGTCCTTACCCCTAATGGATTTACATCCTGTGTCCTTACCCTAATGGATTTACATCCTGTGTCCTTACCCGTACAACGGATGTTACATCCTGTTGTCCTACCCTAATGGATTTACCTCTCTGTGTCCTTACCCTAATGTGATTCATCCTGTGCTTACACTATGATTTACTTCCTGTGTCCTTACCCTAATTGATTTGCCTTCTGTGTCCTTACCCTAATGGATTTACATCCTGTGTCCTTACCCTAATGGATTTACTTCCTGTGTCCCTTACCCTCAATTGATTTGCCTTCTGTGTCCTTACCCTAATGGATTTACACCCTGTGTCCTTACCCTAATGGTTTACCTTCTGTGTCCTTACCCTAATGGATTTACATCCTGTGTCCTTACCCTAATGGATTTACCTTCTGTGTCCTTACCCTAATGGATTTACATCCTGTGTCCTTACCCTGAGGGAATTTCTCTTCTGTGTCCCTTACCATGATGAGTAACATCCTTGTCCTTACCCTAATGGATTTTACCTCTGTGTCCTTACATGATGGAGTAACGTCCTGTGTCCTTATCCCTAATGGATTACTTCTGTGTCCTTACCATGATGGAGTACATCCTGGTCCTTACCCTAATGGATTTACTTCCTGTGTCCTTACCCTAATGGATTTACTTCCTGTGTCCTTACCCTAATGGATTTACCTTCTGTGTCCTTACCCTAATGGATTTACCTTCTGTGTCCTTACCCTAATGGATTTACTTCCTGTGTCCTTACCCTAATGGATTTACTTCCTGTGTCCTTACCCTAATGGATTTACCTCTGTTCTTACCCTAGTGGATTACCCTGTGTCCTTACCCTAATGGATTTACACCTTGTCTACCCTAATGGATTTACATCCTGTGTCCTTACCCTAATGGATTTGCCTTCTGTGTCCTTACCATGATGGGTAACATCCTGTGTCCTTACCCTAATGGATTTACATCCTGTGTCCTTACCCTAATGGATTTACATCCTGTGTCCTTACCCTAATGGATTTACTTCCTGTGTCCTTACCCTAATGGATTTGCCTTCTGTGTCCTTACCATGCTGGATACTCCTGTGTCCCTTACCCTACTGGATTACTTCCTGTGTCCTTACCCTAATGGATTTTACATCCTGTGTCCTTACCCTAATGGATTTACAACTCCTGTGTCCTTAACCCTAAATGGATTTACACCTGTGTCCTTACCCTAATGATTTTCCCCTGTGTCCTTACCTAATGGATTTTACATCCTGTGTCCTTACCCTAATGATTTACATCCTGTGTCCCTTACCCTAATGGGCATTTTGCAACCTTCTGATTTACTACTCTTTACCCTAATGGATTTACTTCCTGTGGTTCGTTACCCTAATGGAGTTGCCCTTCTGTGTCCTTTACCATGATGGGTAACATCCTGTGTCCTTACCCTACTGGATTTCCTCCTGTTTCCTTACCCTAATGGATTTGCCTTCTCTGTTCCCTTACCATATGGATTAACATCCTGTGTCCTTACCCTAATGGATTTACTTCCTGTCGTCCCTTACCTAATGGATTTACATCCCCCTGTGTCCCTTACCCCTGATGATTTACATACTGTGTCCTTACCCTAATGGATTTACATCCTTTGTCCTTACCCTAATGATTTACACCCTGTGTCTTAACCCTAATGGATTTACTATCCTGTGTCCTTACACTAATGGATTTGACATCCTGTGGTCCTTAACCCTAATGGATTCAACCCGTGTCCTTACCTAATGGATTTACTCCTGTGTCCTTACCCCTAACTGGATTTACATCCTGTGTCCTTACCCTAATGGTTTACCCCTTCCTTAACCTAATTGATTTACATCCTGTGTCCCTTACCCTAATGGATTTCAACCCTGTGTTCCTTACCCTAATGATTACACCCTTGTCCTACCCTAATGGATTTACAACCCTGTTGTCCCTTACCCTAATGGGATTTACAATCCTGTGTCCTTACCCTAAATGGATTTACCAACCCTGTGTCCTTACCCTAATGATTTCCATCCTGTGTCTTACCCCTAATGGATTTCAACCCTGTGTCCTGTCCCTAAAATGGATTACTTCCTGTTCCTTACCCGAATGGATTATACATCCTGTGGTCCTTACCCTAATGGATTTACAAAACCCTGTGTCCCTTACCCCTAATGTTTTACTTCCTGTGTCCTTACCCTAATGGATTACAATCCTGTTGTCTTACCCTAGATGATTTGACCTTCTGTGTCCTTACCCTAATGGATTTACTTTTCCTGTGTCCTTACCCTAATGGATTTGCCTTCTGTGTCTACCATGAATGGAGTAACCATCCGTGTCCTTACCCTAATGGATTTACCTTCCTGTGTTCTTACCCTAATGGATTTACATCCTGTGTCCTTAACCCTAATGGATTACTCCTGTGTCCTTACCCTAATGGATTTACTTCCGTGTCCTTGCCCTAATGGATTTACTCCTGTGTCCTTACCCTAATGGTTTACCTTCCTGTGTCCTTACCATGATTGATACATCCTGTGGCCTTACCCTAATGGATTTACCTTCTGTGTCCTTACCCTATGGGATTTACATCCTGTGTCCTTACCCTAATGGATTTACTTCTGTGTCCTTACCCTAATGGTTTATTTCCTCCTGTGTCCTTACCCTAATGATTTGCCTTCTTATGTTCCCTTACAATGATGGAGTAACATCCTGTGTCCTTACCCTATGATTACCTTCCTGTGTCCTTACCTATGGTTACTCTGTTCTTACCCTAATGCATTGTACATCCTGGTTCCTTACCCTAATGGGATTTACTTCCTGATGTCTTAGCCAATGGATTTACATCTGTGTCCCTTACCCTAATGGATTTACCTTCTGTGTCCTTACCCATGTTATGGATCACACCCTGTGTCCTTACCCCCTAATGGGTTTACGTCCTGTGTCCTTACCAAGGATTTATTCCTGTGTCCTTACCCTAATGTTACATCCTGTGTCCTATAGCCTCTAATGGATTTACATCCTGTGTCCTTACCCTAATGGATTTACACCTGTGTCCTTACCTAATGGATTTTGTCCTGTGTCCTTACCTAATGATTACTTGTTCCTACCCTATGGATTTACTCCTGTGTCTTACCCTAATGGTTTACTCCTGTGTCCTTACCCTAATGGATTTACTTCCTGTGTCCTGTACCTAAGGATTTACATCCTGTGTCCTTACCCTAATGGATTTACATCCTGTGTCCTTACCCTAATGGTTTTTTGTCCTGTGTACTTACCATAATGGTTCAAAGTTACCCTGTCGTTCCTTACCCTACTGGATTACACCTGTGTCTTACCTAATGGATTTACACCCTGGTCCTTACCCTAATGGTTTACTTTGTCCTGGTTGTCCTTACCCTAGTGATTTACCTTCCTGTGTCATCTAACCCTAATTATTTTACTTCCTGTGTCCTTACCCTAATGGATTATCCTCGGTGTCCTACCCTAATGGATTTACTTCCTGTGTTCCTACCCTAATGGATTACCTCTGCCTGTTATCCTTAACCCTAGGATGTTACACGTCTGTGTCCTTACCCTAATGGATTACTCCTGTGTCCTTACCTAATTGATTTGACTCCTTTGGCCTTACCCTAATGATTTACATCTGTGTCCTTACCCTAATGGAATTAACATCCTGTCCCTTACCCTAATGGAATTGCACTCCTGTGTCCTTACCCTAATGATTTACATCCTGTGTCCTTACCCTAATGATTTACATCCTGTGTCCTTACCGCAATGGATTTACCATCCTGTGTCCTTACCCTAATGGATCTTCACTTCCTGTGTCCTTACCCTAATGGATTAACATCCTGTGTCCTTACCCTAATGATTTACATCCGTGTCCTTACCCTAATGGATTTACATCCATGTGTCCTTAACCCCCCTACTGGATTTACATCCTGTTTCCTTACCCCTAATGGATTTACAAAACCCTGTGTCCTTACCCTAATGGATTTACACCGTTGTCCTTACCCTAATGGATTTACCTTCTGGTGTTCCCTTACCCTATGGATTTACATCCTGTGTCCCTTACCCTATGGATTTACACCTCGTGTCCTTACCCTAATGGACTTTACCTTCTGTGTCCTTACCCTAATGGATCCTGGACGTACTCCTGTGTCCTTACCCTAATGGATTTACATCCTGTGTCCTTACCCTAATGGATTACCCTGTGTCCTTACCCATGATGGAGTAACATCCTGTGTCCTTACCCTAATGGGATTTATTCCTGTGTCCTTACCCTAATGGATTTACATCCTGTGTCCTTACCCTAATGATTTACACCCTGTGTCCTTACCCTAATGGATTACTTCCTGTGTCCTTACCCTAATGGATTACATCCGTGTCCTTACCCTAATGGATTACCGTCCTGTGTATCCTTAGCCACCTAATGGATTACATCCGTGTCCTTACCTAATGGATTCTATCCTGTGTCCTACCCTAATGATTACTTCCTTGTGTCCTTACCCTCAATGGATTTACACCTGTGTCCTTCTAATGGTTTACCTTCTGTGTCCTTACCCTATGGATTTACCTCTGTGCTCGTAATGGATTTACCTTCGGTCTTACCAATTGATTTTACGTTCCTGTGTCCTTACCGCTAATGATTTACTTCCTGTGTCCTTACCATGATTGATTTACTTCCTGTGTCCTTACCCTAATGGATTTACATCCTGTGTCCTTACCCTAATGGATTTACATCCTGTGTCCTTGCCCTAATGGCTTTACCTTCTGTGTCCTTACCCTAATGGATTTACCTTCTGTGTCCTTACCCTAATGGATTTACCTTCTGTTCCTTACCCTAATGGATTTACCTTCTGTGTCCCATTACCATGATTGATATTTACTTCTGTGTCCTTACCCATGGATTTACTTACTTCCTGTTGTCCTTACCTTATTGGATTTACTGTCTGTGTCCTTACCCTAAAGGATGTACATCTGTGTCCTGTGCCCTAATTGATTTACATCCTTGTCCTTTTGCCCTAATAGCTTTACCTCTGGTCCTTACCCTAATGGATTTACTTCTGTGTCCTACCCTAATGGATTTACTCTTCTGTGTCCTTACCCTAAGATTTACCTCCTGTGTCCTTACCATGATGGATTTACATCTTGTGTACCTTACCATGATGGATTTAATTTCCTTGTCTTACCCTAATAGAGTTTACTTCCTGATGTCCTTATCTTAATGGTATTTACGGTCCCTGTGTCCTTACCGTAATGATATTCATCCTATGTTCCTTGCCTGCTGGGTTTCGTTCTTTCTTGCCTGATAAAGGTTCTTTAGCTTCCCCTGTATTAGTGTAACACCACCATCCACCAAGTTAACTAAAACTATCAAGTGGTTTTCTTATTATTCAAACTAAGAAAAAACCAGCTGGTACACGGAGCGTCTTAATGTGGGAGTGGCTGGTGTTTCACATACGTCTTCCAGAAACCGTCTCCCTCAGGTGAGCCAACATTGCACTATCTAAACCTCAAGGTCCCAAAATGAAGATTGGCATCCTCTCCGTTGAAGTAAAAAGTCCTTTATTGGTACAAGTTTAACAAGCCACAATCGCGGCTGACGCCGCACAACAGCGCAAAACACTCACAGGTGAAGAAAGCACGAAGAATATGGCCTACCCGTTTCGTGGACACCTGTCCACTTCCTCAGGAGTTTGAGGGGAGTGACCAGTAACCTGTCTAATATAGCCACACACAACTTTCCACCATCTTATGGTGCCGTTTCCGTTCAAAAAGGAGGGGGGGAGGGAAGAACAGGACTAGTATAACACCTGTAACCAGAACTACCATTTCACATCTGTAGATACCACAGAAAGAAATAGAGAATTAGAACCAATGTTAGAATATTCACTAATAATATTTGGAATGGAACGGCACCATAAGAGGTAGTTGCCTGATGGCTATATTAAGAGTTACTGGAGTTATCTGTTGATGCGTCGCTGTTGTGTGCTCAGCGATGTTTACTCCATAGGAACTTTCCAGGAAGTTCTCATTTTTGGACTGGTGTGCTTCCACGATGCCAAACTACGGGTTTGCACCGGTGTAAAACTAATGTTCAAGCTTCCAAAATGGTTTGTTAATCCAAAGTACTTTTACATCTTCTCAAGCGGTCCAACCCAAATGAATGCCGTTTTGAACTTCCATTAATTTAAGGACCGTTGAGGATCGATACCTGCGATTAAGTCCCTATTATACACTTCCATGCATCCCGAATGTGCAGTTGAGTTCTTTAAAATCTAATGTATTTCAGCCTAAGATCGGTCGGCATCTGATATCACGAATGTTAAAGCCATAGCATTTCCAGACCGAGCGTCGCAACCGATAAAGTCGCATTAAGCTACTATTTTGAAGCGATAGCATTGATCCTAGTAAAATGTTCGAACCTGCTCGCGGCATAAATCGATTGCGAGTAAAATGTCATGTATACTAGACGCGAGTACGAATCCCGTCAGAGTAAAATGTCCTTCTATACCTAGCGCGAGCATGAATCCGTCTAGGATAAATGTCCATTGCAAATCTAGTACGCGAAGCATCTGATCCACGCTAAAAATGCCCATGTATCCTAGGCGCGAGCATCGAATCCGTAGTAAAATGTCCATGATACCTAGGCGCGAGATCAATCAGGAATGGCTGATTATAGAGCACGATCAGCCTTAAGCCATGATACCTCGTATGCGCGAAGCATCGAATCCACGACGTAAAATGTCACTGATACCTAGGCGCAGCATCGATTCCACGAGTAAAAATGTCCCCATGATACCTAAGACAAAGCTCGAATCCGCAAGTAAATGCGAGTAAATGTCATTATAAACTATACGAACGAGCATTTCGATCCGCGAGGGTAAAAAAAACGGACCTGAACTTTAGAAAGTTCGGCCATTTTAACTGCTCACCTAGTGAATTAATGCCTGCTGCAGAATTTACTCATGTCATCCATACCGGCTCATTTAGTACCCCCCCACCAATGAGAACCGTACTGTTATGAACCTTCTTAAAAAGCAAAATTATGTATAGTTTGGCATTAATACTATCTAGCGCTATTGATTCAGAGGTGCTTGATATACATGAGTTGTTTCAATGACTACCATTCAAAAAATCCACATACGCTAATTTATCACAGCTCCTTACCTCCTGTCGTCTCAATAAATTGAATAGCCAAAAAACTCATTTCTCACAGAGAAAAGCAAATAGTAATTAGTGTAAACTAGCTACATAGTCATTGAGGTGAATAAAGACATATCGTCATCCACCACTATTTTTTTTTAAACCCTTCCTAACAGGTGATCGAGACCATAAAAGCAAAAAAAAAAACAGCTTTAAAAAGGGGGGGGGATCTCTTCCGACTCCAAATGCAATCCGGAAAAGTATCTCTGGATCAACCAGATTTACAGAAAATGTATTAATACAGTAACTTTCTTCAATATTATTTAGTTTAGAAACTTTTCTCTCTTGAATCTATCCTTCCTTTTATCTGACAATCACTCTTGCTGCTCTAGACGTTGCTAACTGGCATTGTTTATTCAGCTAAGTCGGTGATTACATAATCCCCCAACATCTTTTTTCATTGAACAGATGCATCTACACAAGCGTTATTTAAATGGTTGTAGGTGGAACAGGGAATTTAATCTTCAAATGCATCACCTTTTATTTATCAACATTGAATCTCTCTGCCATTCTCTGCCCATTTTGATAATCTATCTAGTCTGCTTACACTTGCGACATCTTGAAGTTTTCAAGGCTCGCATAGTTTAGTGTCGCTCAGCCAAACACAGAAGCCTTGCATCCCATCCCTTCCAAATCTTAATAGCACATAGTTAATCAGAAGCGGCCCCAGTACAGAACCCTGAGCACTCTCCGGTTGAACTTTAGTTAGCCCCATACTGTATGCTCCATTAAACCACCACTCTCTTTGTTTTTCGGATCCATTAGAACCAATTCCTCTATCCATCACCATGTTTTTCTTCTAGGCAACAGTCCTCAGTTTATAAATTAGTCGCCTATGTGGCACAGTATCAAAGCTTTTTTGCAAAATCCAATTAACCCACATCACTGCTGTTTTTGGGGCCCCCCCCCCCCTACAATCTAAATTCTTACTCACTTTATACAAAAACAATTAACTGTTGTCTGGCCATGATCTATTTCGCATAAATCCATGCTGACTTCTAACTAATAGTATGGGATGGCCTTTCACGATCCGAACCCAGATCCGCAGGCGGGATTTCTCCCGTTCACGAACGGCGGATTCGAAATTACCTTGTATTTTCAAAATACGTATTTTCAAAAATTTCCGAAATTAAACAGATATTTCTTGTATTTTCTCGAGGATATTTTTTCATTTTATGGGTCCGCTCACCTCACGGATTTTCAATTTCGCATTTTTCCGAAAATTCGCAGGATCCTGAGCATACGGATTTGCGAAGTTCGGACATCTCTACTAATAAGTATAGTTCTGGATACAAAGTTCAAGGATTGATCCTTAACAAAGTTTCCAAGCACCTTCCCTACCACTCATGTTTAGTCTTACAGTTTCTATGTTACCAGGGCTGTAAACGATACCTTTTTGAATTGTGGTCTTAGATGGCTTTTTTCCAATCCCCACATCCCAACCAAAGTGAAGCTGAAAAGATAGAAACATTGGTCTAGAATGAACTAACTAAGCTCTTTTAAAAAAAATCGCGGGGATGCCATCCATCCTGGGGGCTTTATTGATATTTACTGTCTAATGTTTTTCGTACCATATCCTCTTCAGCCATGTGAATACTTTCCTCATTTCTCCTCTGCATATTATTAACAATCCCTCTGCTCTACAGGACTAGGATTCTCTCTCGTGGAAAACCAATTTAAAAAACTGGTTAAGCAAATTAGCCTTTTTGGCATCCTCTACAACCATCTCAGCCCATGTTTTAATGGTCCCACATTCTTAGTCCTCATCCTTTTTTTACCATTTATATACTTAAAAAACAATTTTTTGCGGTTGGACTTTGCTTTGTTGGCGATCCGTATTTATTTTCTATGTTATCCTTATTTTAATTGTCTCTTCTTGCCTCTTTCTTTTTCTTAAAGCTTTCATACTCCCGTGTAGTCTGTTCCCTCTGAAGTTATCTGTTTGTATTCAATTAGATCAAACTGGACTTGAAGTTTAGTTCTTGAAGACGTTTCGCTATGTCCATCCGACTTGCTTTCCTCAATTCACGAATGACGTGTACAAGATCTGTGGCAATTATGTACCCTGGACATCCCAATTAGCCATATCAACACACCAGTGTTAAGGGTGTGGTAGATAGTGGCTAAGAGGTGTTATAGTACCGCCCAGAGTACGGTGTCAAAAAGCATTGTACATGGCAGACAGATGGGTCGAACCCCCCCCCCCCCACCTCCTGTTTAGGCTGGGTTTCTTCTTTTTTCACATAAATTTTCCTCCTTACTACCTCTCTTGACCATCACTTCTTTGCCAATATCTAACATTCCGGATCTTCAAAAAGGTATGTCCTTTATCCTTTAAGATGCAGTTTCACGGCTGAGTCCTGACCCGAGGAATTGGCTCTTCTGTGCTGGCCATAGGTTATGCAGTTTTTGTTTGGTCTCCCCCCACATACAAATCAGCAGAGCATTCTCACTGCAACTGCACTGCGTTTACCCTAATGGATTTACATCCTGTGTCCTTACCCTAATGGATTTACATCCTGTGTCCTTACCCTAATGGATTTACATCCTGTGTCCTTACCCTAATGGTTTTTTGTCCTGTGTACTTACCCTAATGGATT